>JAOTOM010003140.1:0-137218 GCA_034440615.1 Ashinkailepas kermadecensis
ACTGCCCTCTGCCTCTGGTTCCCATCACGTCTCTGTCAGTATTGTGAAGTGGAGTCCTGCTCGATTCTCCCTGCGAC
This sequence comes from Ashinkailepas kermadecensis, assembly GCA_034440615.1. Classification (NCBI taxonomy): domain Eukaryota; kingdom Metazoa; phylum Arthropoda; class Thecostraca; family Neolepadidae; genus Ashinkailepas; species Ashinkailepas kermadecensis. Next base: position 78 of record JAOTOM010003140.1, read on the forward strand.
ATGCCGGCTAATGTTGCAAAACCATTAACACAGCATTGATCAATGAGGGAAGAAGTTGTCGGATTGTCATGATCATATAGGCAAGCATGACTTTTTACATGCATGCTTACAGTAACATCAACTATCGACGACTGAGTTGGCAAATTATATAGTGTACTTTGCTATGTGGAGATTTTAATACGCATTTAGCCTTGCTTATTGTTTCTGCGCACAATTTATATTATTTTTACTTCATGCGCAGGTCTCCAATATTCACAAATGTGACCATTGTATATACAAGCATACACAATTTGATACCTTCTCGAACACATTTCAAGACACGTCCGCCAAGATCCAAATCTCCAATTTTGTTGTTTTCTGTCTCCTAAAATATATAAACGTGTTCGCTACTGTAGACAACATGTGACTCATCATCACACCAAAGAAGCCGGAGCTCAACCTGACAGCAGCACAGAGAAAGATCGTGATGATAGCGTGCCGAGCAATGTTGATGTTTCGAAGTTGGAGTGGGTGATTGCTACGTCTGTACCTGCAAAAAGTGACCCTCATGTCAACGTAGCACTATTTTGTGAAAGTTGCAGTGCGTGCATAACTTTCCTACATCGGCATACCCAATGGTGGCAGATAATATACATGAGATCACATCACTAGCAATCGCAGAAGCTTAAAATAGTGCCTGTTGTAGTGACCTTGTACATAGTGACCAGTGCAATTCTGCGCATAGCTTGAGAACTTTGAATGTACTGGCTGAATTTAGATCCAAACACCAATAAACTCATTTTTTCAGCCATGGGCTTCCTTTAACAGAACCGCAAGCTGTACCTTTGGGCCTTGGACGAATTGGAAAACAATCGGTGGAACGGTATATACATTTTCGTGAACAATTAATAAAGTAACATCCTTCGAAACAGTGGCAATGTTCTCCAGCATATCTTTAATGAAAGAACAAACTATCCTGATGTGATACAAGGCTACTGTGACGGAAGCTGTCACTTCAATCTAAATTCTGGTATGGTCAGTGTGGTATTCTACTGTGACGACTGTGATTTGTAGACCGTCTAGGGAACAAGATAGCAAGTTCAAGTTACAAGTTAGGTGGACTTTATCTCAGTGTTCAAATATTCCATGCTATCTTAGATCTAAATGAAGTATCATTTTTCATGAAGCAATCTTCCAAATAAAGGATTTAGCGTTTTTTTTGGTTCGCAGCATGTTCTGGAGAAACTATTGGATGGCTTACATGATCTGAAAGCCAACGGAATTCGAATCTGTCATTCGGTTCTTGGAGAAGTTAACCTCTGAGCTCTCAGCTGCTTCCAGTGGTGCAGTCAGGATTGTCCTGAGGTGGGCCGACCAAAGAAGTCATGGAAAAGAGAACGCTTTTGGCGCGTGAATCGAGCCTAACATTTTTGGTTTAGTGCGGTAAGAATCTCAAAATTTCTCTTTTCATCTATTGTATTTTTGGTTGCTAAGGGGAGGGCTTCCTTTGTTGCCCCTCTGGCTCCTTCGTGAAAGACAATTTGGCGCTACATACCAGCGGTGGCTTTGCATAAGTTTTTCTTTCATCTGACGAATTGAGGATGCCTTCGATGCTCCAGAGGATAGTTCAGCGCCAAGAATAACAAACTGGGAGCTTAAAAAAGTATGCGGTATGCCGCCGATGACGGCTGCTAATGAGTTGCAGAAACGCTTGTTGCGCCCACGCTCACGTTATCTGTGTTTCACCTCGCCTTCCCGAGGAAGGTTGCTTCACTGTTGTTTTTCGTGCAACGATATGGCCTAGACATTGTCGATGGGCTACGCCCTTCCATGAAGTGTCTTAGGTCCATTGATTGGGTGATTATACTGTGTGAAGGACAGCCAGCAGAACTCGTCCGAGGAATACTTTATCTTGTTTATGACGGTGAACCATCTCTTGGAGACTTAACACGCGCACTGGAGGGGAGGAGGGCGAAATCCGTCTACGCCTCTGGTTTTTCATTCATAACTCCAGATTTTACCGGTTGATATACGCCATTTTTTCGCGTACCTGCTTTAAAATGTCCGGCGTATCGTTTGAAGCAAGAAATACGGAAATCGGACGAAGATTTTCGAGTTAGAGGCCGTTAAAGTCTAAACATTTCGTAGTGCCAGACCACAAAAATCGGCGCTGATGCGCTTCCCGTATATTGGCAAAAGGGAAGTGTTCTTGGCAACACTAGCGACTTGTTTGATGTATATTGTTATGCTACATAGTTGCAAGGTCATGTTAGGTCACCGAGGTCAAGTCAGGTCAAGTTTATGACAGGTTAATGGAACCAAACTTGGTCAACTGGAATGTTGTCATAAATGCAAATGACTGTCATGCAATTGATGTCACTTTGCATGTTACTCCGAACACATCGTGAGAACTACTGTTTGTCGTTGTGTACCTAAGCGTTTCCATACTTTATTCATGTACTTCACTCCTTTCTTCGCGAAGCCGATTGCGCCGAGCCGCCCGACGGAGTAGTCGGGCGGGCGACCCGGTTCCAGTAACTGGAACAGGTAACTGACCTGATAAAGTGCTGCTATATAGGTGACCTGGGGTCAAATGCCGGGTCTAGCATCTGTATTGCATCCAGGGGTGTCGATTTTTGAAAAACATTGGGGGGCCGAAGTGGCAATGCACTAGACCCCTCCCCCCCACAAAAAAAAAACATCGGATTTAGCCCACTATATTTTCGGATCTCAGAAATGATCAGTATGACCATGCAATTGTTGTTTAGTTGCTTAGCAGATTTTCTTTCAGACAATATGGTTTAAAATGCATCAGCATCGCTAATCTCAACATTGTATGATGTAAGCTGTACTTCCACAGTGGAGGGAATTCCAGCTATTTTATTTGTTTTTACACACAATTTTACATTTTTCAGCAAAAGGTGGAGGGTCAGTCCACTATCTAATCCAAATCTGTTTCTTTTCAGTACAAAATGTGCTGGTTAACATCAATGTTTCTACTTAGCATGGTGATTTTCCTTTTTTCCCTTTAGCTTTCTTAACAGCATAAAATAGCATAGGTTATTGGGGGGCCCAAATCAACATTGAGGGGGCCAAGATCAACATTGGTGGGGCCATGGCCCCCACAAAAGGATACAAATCGACACCCCTGATTGCATCATTAGTAATGTCAAAAACATCATTGATGCCCATTTTGGAGCATTTAAACACAATCACAGCGATCCATAACAATGACAAGCCAAGCCACGAAAAACAAGAAATTTTGGCATATGTCACCTCGTTTGACTTTGAAGATATTGACCTAAGGTCATGAAATTTTTCACATAATAGAGTTCACTACCGTATCCATGCACCCTGAGAATTTCGTTACTCCAGTTTTAATAGGAGCCGAGATTTTAAGGGGGGCGGAATCCGGCACCCCCCCTCCAGTGCGCGTAATTTTCAGAGGCCCTCCAGGGCGCGTGTTAAGCTCAAGCGTTCGGCAGCCGTGATTAAAACATCAGTGGTATGTTTTCATGGGATGAACCGTGGGCGGTGGGTGATTTATGGTGTTCTAGAGAACCATTATATTCCGGAGGACTCGTGCTCCACGACTGGTGAATCATTGCTGTTATAAATTGTGATTTATCTGTGAGGTGCATTGGTCCATGTGAACCATATAATACAGAGTTGTCCACTTGAATGCCTATGGTTTATGTGGTCGTGTTGAAGGAGTTCCCACGCTGCCAAGCGTCTGCTGAACTGTGAATCAAACCGGGGAAATGCGACCACATGAGAAGGACATGCAATTTCCAATTGTAATCAGAGCATTGGGTTTCTCAGTGGTTTCTCTTGAGTTGCATGATATCGTGTTTTAGTACGTGTTTGCAGGTAACGTCATTTTAATACGTGGCGGTCAGGTAATATCAACACTTGTATTGTGTTTGCTTGTGTTGCTGTGCTTATGCATGAAATTGTATTAATTGTGGCACCTATGAAAGATGCATGAATACTTGTAGAATCCATTAGGTTATGCGGGACGTTAAGACAGTTAGAAGTATCCAATGGGTTTTAAACTAGTATATGTGCGTTTCTCAAAGGTTCTACGATAAGCACTATTGTCGTTTTCTTGAGATACTTTGATTATATTCCAGGTACAAGAAAAAGTACCTCAATATTTCAGTACCATGGAATTACTGCCATCAGAACCACTACTGGCGTTCACTTAGCACCCGTGGTACACATTGGGTACTAGTCCAGTGTGTCGTGGTGGTGTTCGAGTTCAGTCCGATTTCACAGTGATTGCAGTCCGAAGTGTGCAGATTATTATGGAGAACAATGGTAAGTTGAATCGCATGACCAGAGCTCTAAAAATTGCCGGTTCCGCTACGCACCAATTTATGGAAACACGTAATTGCTACATGAAGAGCGAACACTTCTTAAATCACTATCGAGAACATGTAATATCGATTAATCGAAGATATCGAAGTGTAATATCGAGTAATCGAAGAACATGTGCCAAGTCGTCCATTTATGTGCTATAAAACATCTCTGTGTACCAGATAATTAAGCTATTTCGAGGCTTATCCGCAGGTCATTCATTCTGTGTTTCTTGTCAAAACATCAAATACATGGAATGAAATGATGTACATACGATCAAACCATCGCTTTAATGTCTGACTATCGCTTCATAACTTGTTCATTTTGTTCCGGTTATCCCATGCCATGGTTATCTTATGTATCCTTTCCTATATATAATTTAACCTGTATTTTCCGCCACGCATTCCTTCAACATTCCCCATTGATATCAGTTTCATCACATGTACAGCATAGTATATTTATGGCATGGAGTTCAAATAGCCGACGTCGCCAGGATAACCCAAGATGTCATGCTGCTAAGCAAATACCTACCGACATCTTGTTCTGTGTTGCAAAGCAGTCCAATTTTTAAGCCTTGGTCATTGCCATCAAGGTGTGCTCAATGGTGGTCAGACATGCAGCTTATGGCTGCAAATGGGCTGGAGGGGCAGTATTTCAGCAAATTGTGGATTGCAAGAGGGCTGGAGGGGTGGCATTTCAGGAAAATATTTAGAGTTTCAGCCGGACAGTTCTATAATTCAGAGCCATCGCCTTTTCCATGGAAGATTACATCTGTGAATGATTAATTACTTACCTTGCCGGGTGTGTGCCAAGTTTAACGATGAGGGGATATATATCTGTATCATGGCATAATTGGCATTCAGATTCAATGATATGGATGTGGAGTGTGGATTGCGGAGTCGATGTTAATGTGCTCAAAGCATTGCCGAAGACCGAACCTCTGGAAAGCTACGAAGTGTGGGTGGGTGCTGGAGGAGTTTAAGGCCAGTTTTAGCAGCTGCACCAGCTGACGCTGACCCCGCCCCTTCCCCAGGCCGCCATATGCTTCTGGTTCAAGACTGCTTCTGGTTCAAGACTGCTTCTGGTTCAAGACTGCTTCTGGTTCAAGACTGCTTCTGGTTCAAGACTGCTTCTGGTTCAAGACTGCTTCTGGTTCAAGACTGCTTCAAATAATCCCAAGATACGTGAGCTTAGATGCCATAAATATCGCAAATGTTTATTATCCAACTAATGAATATCATTTAGTGTTGTTTATGCCATACTCTGTTGCATTGATGTTGTTCACGATTTGATGCTGATATAATTGATGCGACGAATTCAGTTTTCTTATTTTCTGCCGCTCGTCTGACAAATAGGTATACGAGGTATTAAAACACATTCTCGAAATTCGCTACATCTGCAAAAATGTCATAAGCAGATGCGCTACCTACCATAGTGGCTAAGTAGCCACGTTTCTAGACATCTGCGCATGACATTATAGTCCTTTCAAAAATTGTCTACAGCTGATTACTATGCTTCATTGCATCATATATTTGGTCAACTGCAGGGCGCCAATTTCGAAAGCTCAAAATGTTACGCCTTTAGCGGCTACTAATAACTTGGACAACGACAGCTACAGCGAAGCCTTGTATTTCGTGCAATCATGTTTTATTGCGCTCAAATGTATTAAATACCGTCTTACCTTGGGATATAAACTGCTCGGCAAACAGCACAGGCGATTTTCCTTGCGTTCCCCGAACCGAACAGCAGTGTTCGGCATACAGCACGTGTACTTGCATATATTAACCCTTTCATCTTGCTTAACGTTTTTCCGGTCGGAACCTCACACCCCCGTCTCGGGGGTCGATACAACCCCCTCTAAACTCCAAACTAAGGGTCGCACGAAAACGAAAGAGGTGTCATCGGAAAGCGCTCGACGAGTGGGGCCAAAAACCACCCCCAAAATTGTATCACCCCAAAAGTGACGTCACTAGGGAGTCTATGTGTTTACGACTGACATATTTTTGGCTCTGGGGAGTTCATTTTGGGGGAGATTTGAAGAAAAAAATGGAATCGGAAAAGGAAGGCGAAATTAATCATGGCCTTTTGGCCAGCACTTAATTTTTTGTTTTGTTTTAAGTTTCATGCTTTTAATTTTTTAGTTTTCTTTTTTTTTTTTTTTTTTTTTGGTAAAAAAAAAAAAAAAAAATTTATAAAAAAACCTTCCTCCCAAAAAAAATTATTTAAAAAAAAAAAAATGATTAAATAAAAAAAAAAAGGAAAAAAAAAAAAAAATTAAAAAAAAAAAAAAAAAAAAAAAAAAAAAATACTTTTGGGTGGTTTTTTTTTTCTATAAAAAAAAAAAAACAAAAATAATTATATAAATATATTTTTATAAATTAAACCCGGTTGGCTGGTTCAAGCCGGGAGGAGGCCTAACTTAAAAAAAACTAAACCCTAAAAAAAAAAAAAACAAAAAAAAAAAAAAAAAAAAAAAAAAAAAAAAAAAAAGGAAAAAAAAAAAAGAAAAACATCCAGCGGGGCTGTTGGGTTCGCTTTTTTCGGAAAAAACCTAAAAGGGGGGGTGAAAGAAAGCATGAGAAAAGGGCCAAAAAAGGGGAAAAAAAGAGAAAAGGGAGTAAAGGGTAAAAGGCAAAAAAAAGGGTAAGGCAGGGGGGGGGGGGGTGGCACACTGAAAACGAATTTACCCTCGACTCGCGAGTTAACCCGCAAATATTGGAGCGTCGGTACACAGCCGATTCCAACCCTCTCAAACCATGGTTATGCAACTCTCATATTGCGGGTACAGTTACACAAGGACGACAGTTTTACCCTTTCTTTTTACTCTTGGTGCCATGGTTACTCTTTATCAGTTACTCTCCACCGACTACCCTTTATCCAATAGTTACACATCATGATAACTCGCGGTCACAGAGTTACTCCCTCGCTGTTACCCTTCATGGAAGTGTTTCTCTCCGACACCTACCCTTCTTTCACGGGCTACTCTATTGGCATTGCTCCTCGTTTGGTGGTTATCTCTTAGGGGTCGCGGTAGCTCAGTGGGTAGGGCCTTCGACTCTTCGTTGCAAGACCGTCGGTTTAAATCCCGCAACCGGCGGAATTTTAGAGTCCACCCGAGACCAATCTGCGTGAGTGGTCGGCGACGCTGTAAACCAAACAGTCAAATGCGTCGTAAAAACCCAAGGTTCTTCTTCTTAGAGGTTTTCTTTTGTACTTTAAACTCATGTAGAAGTCAATCTTTCGTTTTTAGTTTCCTACAGCGGTGCACTCTTCAAGAATTCGCAGCACGCAAGTCACCCTTTTGTAGTTACCCTTGGTCAGTTAGTGTCCATCGATGCCTGCCATTAATTTGTAAGCTATTCGAGTGTCACTGCGCTGAATTTTGGATCAACTCCGATACTCGTACGCTTTTTCCTCGATTAATTATTATGTCCTCTAGTTTCGAAGCTAATCACTTATACTCCCACTCATTACATGTTACTACTATTACCAGTGTGAGGATTGATATTACCCCTCGATGCCAGTCCTAGCTCCATGCCTGTCCTTTGCATAGTCTTCGCTCCACACAATAGGTGTTCTATGATTTGAAATTCGCTCGCAACTCATAGAAAACTAATGATTATAACTGGAATGCAGCTTGCTCTCTTCATTGGCTCTTCCATAAATATCAATCCGCTGAAAATATTTTGCGCTGCCTAACACGCAGTCTTCCAATAAAAGCTGATCACTTGAACTCTTTCGTACATTTCCAATGGCGTGAGACACAGAAAGGGCGGTGTATTTATTACTCCATATGCGGCAATATCTAGGTTAAACAAAACTACCCTGGAGAGCCTCCGGACATCTCTCCAACTTGCCGACCCCTTTGCACTACCCCAATCCGTCTTACACCAGACAGGAGACATCTTTAGACAATTTTGCAAACACGTTCGCCTCCATCACACATTCCGGAATGGCCAAAGCCGTGTTGGGGAAGCGCGTGGGGACGGGTTGCGCAAACACCGTGAACTTAGCGCCTCACGGAAGTAGCCGGTATACTGCGTTGATAGGTTGAATTTCAGCACTTCCTCACCCTCCTCGACGAGCATGCTTTCATCGATGCAGGGAGCTGATTTCACAAGGTACGATCGCTGCATGACCTCCAACTCGTGGACGAAGCACAGTGGGTGTTCTACCGTCTCTTCTGCAAGATAAATTCCATTCTACCGTCTCTTCTGCAAGATAAATTCCAAACATATAAACATACCAATAGAAAACATTCACCATGTACCTATTGTGCCATCTGACAGAGCTGAGGCTCCCTGCGGAAAAAAATCTGACTATGTCTTTTGTCATGACGCAAACTGCAAAACAGCAGGTTTCAATGATATCTTGTTGAGGCAGCACTCTGACTTTGGGGTATATTTTTTAAACCTTTGGTCCGGCAGTAACAATCCGCAGAGGGCAGCGAAGGGGGGCCCGAGGCCCGCCCCCTCCCCTTAGCAAACAAAAATATACTAGATGATACAATAAATTGTTGCGATTTTCACCAAGTAAAACGAAAAAATCGGTGATATTCCCGCACCAAAGCGTTCTCCGCTTCATGATATTATTCGGGGTCAGGCCGCCATAAAAACCCTGCCTGCGCCATTGGTAATTTGTGGCAGGTCTTGGAACCTACAATCCAAACTTTTAGTTCTATTCACATCAGCACATTTGATAAAGAAATTCTGGTGCCATGACCACGACACTGACAGATCTAGGGGAAAATTGAGGGCATGTGTTCCCGCCCCTGATGGGCATGTGACTCCTATTTGACAGGAAAAAGGTACTCTCTAGCACATCTGAGTGCACCTCTTCCCACTTCCCACACGAGTGCTTCACCTGATAGCACCCTTCATAATAGAAATGAAAAAATTCTCCCAGTTCGGAAAAATCCCCCCCCAAAACCAAAAATTTTTTTTTAAATTCCCCCCCCCTAAAAAAAAAAAAAAGAGACCAAACCCACCCCCCAAAAATAAAGTTCCCCCCCCCCCCCCAAAAAAAAAACCCCCCCCCCCCTCCCTTTTAAAAAAATAAAAACATAATTCTCTACAAAAAAAACCTTTCCCCCCCCCAATTTTTTATAAACAAGAAAAAGCAAAATTTTTTATATTAAAAAAAAAAAAAAAAAAAAAAAAAAATATATAAAAAAATTCCCACACCAACAAAAAAAAAAAATAAAAAAAAAATTATTTAAACCTTCACCTCTTTTAAAAAAACCAAAACCCACCCACCAAATTTTTAAAAAAAAAAAAAAGAGTTTTTTTAAAAAAAAAAAAAAAATAAACAAACCAAACCCAAACCTCCCCCCCAACCAAGGAAATAAAAAAAAAAAAAAAAAAAAAAAAAAAAAAAAAAAAAAAAAAAAAAATTCTTTCTAATTTTACAAGACAATTTTGTTCCAAAAATGTTGCTTTAGGCTAGGTTAGATTATGTTATGTCAGGTTTCTTACTTCGAAAATTCTGAGGGAACGAAGAAGTAGGGATTTTCCCATTTTATCAATTTTTCCTTGCATTGGACGTTAGGCTAGGTTAGATGAGGCCACATTGCATTTCTGAACATTTTTTTTGTTGTTGCCTAACTCCAAGCACCTTTTCTTGTCATTTTGCCTGCCAACTGAAAGGTAAGCATTTGCAAACGAAATGAGTAGTTACATCATGTTAATCAAATCCATAAGCATTGCATTGGTAAATGAGATTCAAAAGATTCATGACGCACCTTAAAGCACAAATTTACCAACATTATTGTGCTTTAGATTATTCACAAGACACGGTCTCCACACATTTTACCACCATGAAGCAAACAAAGGGGTTACTTTTGGTTAGGTTTGGTTAGGCTAGGATTTTTTAGGTTGAAAAATGCTTTTAAAATTTCGAGCAACGTTTTATATTCATCAATTTTTTCAACATCATATATTTTTCTTCAAAATTTAAACAGCACAATGTACTCATAAAGTCATGAAAGTCATAAAGTGCTGAGGCTTAATAAGAGCCACAGGGGCCCATCTGAGTCAAGCCTATCTAGGGGGAGAGTGATTTTTTTAGGCGTGCCGGACCATAAAGGTCATTTGCGCCGCCTTTAAAGCGAGTACGTTACATGTCTTTCTATAAAAGCAAGTCTTTGCAATCAAGGTGCAGGCAAGTGGACATTTACGTTAAGTGAATTTTACGTTATAGTTTGTGTGATATTTTAGGTGCTGAAGGCGTGGGCTGGATTGGGGACATCTCCCTGATGTCTAAATGGTTTTAATTTTACTTTACTCCTCCATAAAATAAGTTGTAGTTTAGGTGGGGTGTAGGTGTTTTGAGAGTGGCGAGAAGTTGATTTTGCCAGGGTGCCGGATTTGGCCTACTCTTATCGAAGAACACCGAGGGATCTTTACCGTGTGGACAAGGAGGTAATTGTTCACACCTCCAGGGCTAAAAAATAGCACCGTCTTGGCGATAGCGTCGGCGACCAGGTGCAGACTCACCAGGCCGCAGTGGCGACCAAAACCAGAATTTTGCTTTGATATTTCCGTCAACATTTGAACCATAAATTATACAATTAGTCGATGTATCAGATATTTTCATTTGGCAGCAATTATCTTTTTCCAGATCAAAAGTATACTAGGAGCGTACCGCTAATGCTACCAAATATCCCGTCTCTCTGACCCACCATATTTATACTAGAACCTCTCGTCGGCACAGGACGGCGCTTTTCTGACAACCACAATGCTAAACCAATAGCATACCGTGGTCGCCAAAAGTGCCGACGGAACGCCGACCCGCCGACCAATGTGGTCGTCGCCTAGGAATCTAGTTGTAAATGAGGAATGGGAAATCAGGCAACTCTTGGTGGCTTGTTCAGTCGTTCGTTCGAAAATTGGGTGTTTATGGTACTTGTACCCAATCATGATGGTGAATTAATGTCGCGTTTTCGTGAATTGATTGCTTGACTGCCTTGATTCATATTGACATTACCGAGGTGGGTACCTAGTTAGATATCCAGGCATGGACTCCATTCAACCATTCAAGATACTTACAGGGAGCCAGTTTGCTCCTGGAGGTCAGAGGTCAAATTGGATCAGGATAATACAGAAAGGTATGTTGATGCTCCTACCTACTTAGGTACCTAGGTAGGAACCTACCTAGGTACCAAGGTACCTTCCTAGGTACAAGGATATGATCATGGGTATCAGTGTCCAGAGTGTAAGCATTGGTAAGCTTCTTTTTTTTTAACTTTGGATATGACATTTTAAGACAAAAATATTATAAGAACATGTTTCATAATGGGATTAAGATGATGTAGCATGTTGCCTACCTAACCAGGGGCGTTGATTTGTATCCTTTTGTGGGGGCCATGGCCCCACCAATGTTGATCTTGGCCCTCCCTCCCCCAATGTTGATTTGGGCCCCGAATAACCCATGCTCTTTTTATGCTGATAAAAAAGTTAAAGGAAAAAAATAACAAAAAAACACCATGGCCATGGTACATAGAAAATGTAGTTGATGTTAGCCAGCACATTTTGTACTGAAAAGAAACAGATTTGGATTAGATAGTGGGCTGACTCTCCACCTTTTGCTACAAAATTCAAAATTGAGTGCAAAAAAACAACAACAAAATAGCTGGATTTCCCTCCCCTGTGGAAGGACAACTTACATCATAAAATGTTGCAAATAGTTGATGGTAATCAGAGGCGTCGAGTTGTATCTTTTTGTGGGGGCCATGCCCACCAATGTTGATCTTGGCCCCCTCAATGTTGATTTGGGCCCCCCCCCAATAACCTGAGAAGAAAGTTAAAGGAAAAAAATGACAAATACCATGCTACTTACAAAGCTTAGTTGATGCCAATCAGCACATTTTGTACTGAAATGAAACAGATTTGGATTGGATAGTGGATTGACTCTCCACCTTTTGCTGCTAAATTGAAAATATCGTGGAAAAACAAAGGAGTTGGATTTCCCTCCACTTTGCAAGCACAATTTACACCATAAAATGTCGAGATTATCTGACGATGATGCATTGTAAACCATATTGTCTGAAAAATCTGCAAAGACACTAGACAACAATTAACAATGTCATAATTATGCTTTCACACATGGCCAATGGCAAAAGCACATGCATATGGGGCTTGAACTGGATTCATTCCATTCAATTTCCAGTCATTGTCAAACTTGCACACAATCCAGTCCTGTCAACAACATTCTGTTTGCATTGAGATTGTGGATACACAATCTATATTTATTTTCAGCAGTCAACCCATCGCACTATAAGCTTGATATTCACCTAGGTACCCATCTATATCCCAATGACAATTAGCATATATTCAATATTGAAAAGCAGCACCCCAGTCTCGACCTGCACCAAGAGCCACATGTGAGCAAAATATCTGCCAGCTTATGATACCATGCAATACAAAAGTAATCAAGAAGCTGCATGCACACGGTATTATAATTCCTATTCTTGAAGAAATTAACAGGAAGGTAATTCTTGAAGAAATTTATAAACGAACCTTGCAAGCAAGGCATATAATCAGGTATATTCATTAGATGATTTGAACGCTTCGGACTGATTGATCGTGACGTCACCAGTTCGATGTAGCCCCATTCCTATGCTGTACAGGGAGCTGTTGCGATTTCCGAAAAAAACATATATCGGATTATATTACGCCAATTCGCATGATTCTGGCACTGAAAGAGGGATCGCTTCGCTTTCTTTCACCAATCTATCTACCACTTTTGCTCCAGCCATCGAAACTATCGTGGTATATAGCGTCAAAGTTTTCTTGCACACTGTCCAACAAGAATCCCAAACTTCGGGGGCGGTTACGCCTAGCCGTGTGGCGCAGAGATATGAACTCAAACTCGAGATCCAGAGGTGGGGGGGGGGGTTCCTATCTCTCCAATAACTTTGCTTTTTCAACCGCATTATTTTGCATTTCTAAATTAGGTGGGAACCTTACTGCGTGTCATCACGCATATTGAGCACGCTAACTGCCACTGGCGGATCCAGGGAGGGGCCATTTCGGCCATGGCCCCCCGGGAAGCGCTTAACAGGGGGGGGGGGGATGCATAGTGTCTTTTGCCCCCCGAAACCAACAGAAGTCAACTAAATTAAAATGCAGTAACTTTTGCCGAGGTAAAAAAATAGCGTCTGGATGAAAGAATCTCTAATTTTAAAGGATTTTCTTTAAATATAGTTGTTTGGAAGCCAGCATAGTAGCATAGTAGATTCCGACACACATCGAGGGTTCCATGCTGCTCAAGTTCTGCTTACAGCAAGAGTTGACAAAATCGGAACCGTCAGTGTCCACGTGCACGAACGTTGACGTGGTACAAGACGTTGAACGTGAGCGTGAACGTTTTGGTAAATAAGAAAAAAAATCCGGTAACATAGAAACGGTGGAGTTAGGCTGGGGCCCCTGCACAGGAAATCATGTTGTCAATTATTTGTATTTTTTTATATTTTAATTTTAATTATTATTTTTAAAATGCCAAATAGTGGTCGAAATCCAGTGCTTTCAACCAAAACACGTGGGAGAAGGGGCATCCTCCAAATCCGTTCGACCCCTCCCTGATGCAATTCCTAGGTACGCCACTGGGGAGGGGGGCCTGACGCCGAAAACCGAAAGTTGCCCCCCCCCCCCCCCCAACCGGTGGGTTAGATCCGCCAGTGCTAACTGCAACCTTAATCCTTGGCAACGCGGTACATAGTTTATCGGCGCTTTCACTGGCAGATCTAGCCCACCGGTTTGGGGGGGGGGGCAACTTTCGGTTTTCGGCGTCAGCCCCCGCCCCTCTCCAGTGGCGTACCTAGGAATTGCATCAGGGGAGGGGTCGAACGGATTTGGAGGGTGCCCATTCTCCCACTCTTTTTTATTAAAAGCACCGGATTTCGACCACTATTTGGCAAAGGGGCCCATTTAAAAAGAATAATAATTAAAATTAAAATTAAATAATAATTGACAACATAATTTCCTGTGTAGGAGCCCCAGCCTACCTCCACCGTTCCTATGTTACCGGATTTGTGTTCTTGTTTACCAAAACGTTCACGTTCACGTTCAACGTCTTGTACGACGTCAACGTTCGTGTACACTGGCGGATCCGATTTTGTCAACTCTTGCCGTAAGCAGAACTTGAGCAGCATGGAACCCTCGATGTGTGTCAGAATCTACTATACTACCATACTGGCTTCCAAACAATTTGTTTAAATCCTTTAAAATTGGATATTCTTTCATCCAGACGTTATTTTTAACATCGGCAAAGGTTATTGCATTTTAATTTAGTTGACTTCTGTTGGTTTCGGGGCGGGGGCAAAAGACACTATGCCCCCCCCCCTTTTAAGCGCTTCGGGAGGGGGGCGGCATGGCCGGAATGGTCCCTCCCTGGATCCGCCAGTGGGCGCTTCACCGAGGCTTATTTACTGACGCACCCGAGCAGAAATCGGGCATATTCCAAATTCGATGGAGAAATTCGGCGCAGCCTGGCAATCGCACTCGTGACGTCACAGCTCAGAAAAATGGGTCTATGGCGGCTGCAGAAGTGACAACCACCTGCTTGTAAGTTATACAAGGTCAAAGCCCATCACCAAATGTGTCTGGAGAGACTTGATAGACACTAGCCCGCATGAAATGCCACAAATCGTGACGGACATTCCTCAGAACATCTAAAATCGTAACATCCAAAGATAAAAAGTCTAGTTACAGAAATCCCAGCACCTCAAGTGTAAATGTTCGGTTGCTGTCGACCAATGTGACGGAGGTGAGACATTTGTGGTGCAATTGCGCGCAGTGTTTAATCCGGAGGCCAATCTCATGTGCCGTCGTACTGATTAGTTTTTTTTTGTACTTCACACCTTCTGATGTATCTGTAGATTGGTGTGATTTGAAACAGTGAATAAATAGCTTGCTGATATTTAATTCCCAAAGGAACAGTACTTGAAGAACATGGAAGGTAAGCTTGAACATGTCCAGTCCATGCCTTTTTCTGATATGTGCTCAGGGTTTCTATGTTAATACCACATACCTACCATGTTTGTCTTCAAGAAGAGCTGTTTTCAGTTTACTTTTATTAATATTTTAATTCCACTGCTATTCGTGCTTTTCTCCCCAGGATTTGGGAACCTAGTGTAGCATTTCCGACCAGCGGTTGGCACACCTTTTGGTAAATGCACAGCTGAAGGTAAATTCTGATTTCTTGATTTTTTTAATGCAATGTTTAGGAATGTGATGAACATGATGTGACCACACATTTTGGTAAATCTGTGTTTTAAGGTGTTTTATGAATTCGTGGAATGTATCATTTTAATGCAATGTTTATGAATGTGACTCAGATGATGGGACCACTCATTTTCTGTACAAATGCCTACATTTCAGGTTGTGAGCAAAATAACACCAAAAAGGCTTTGAATTAGGTGATATGGGTAAAATAATTTTTGTTTTAATATAAAAGAAATACCACATAGCCTAACCTAACCTAGCCTAACCTCTGTTTGGGGAAAATCAAAACCAACAAATCAAGTCTTAAAAATTTAAACAAAATATTAACAAAAAAAAAAACCTAAACCAACCTAACCTAATCTATCGTAAGTTGCTTTTGAAGAAAAAACCTCTTTTTTTTTAATTTGGGAAATTTTTACAAAAAATTCAAAACCACTGACGAAATCATAGGTCCCAAATAACTGCCGATTTTACCGGTCGATATACGCAATTTTCGGTGTACCTGCTTAAAAATGAACGGCGCGTCGTTTAAAGTAAGAAAAATGGAAATTCCCGAAAATTCTTCAAGTTAGGGGCCTAAAGTCAAAAATTTATTTATAGCGCCAGACCAAAAATCGACGCAGATGCGCCCCAGTATACTGACAAAAGGGAGGTTCTAGGCAACACTAGAACTTGTTTGATGCATATTGATATGCTATATAGTTTCAAGGTCATGTTAGGTCACCAAGGTCAAGTCAGGTCAAGTTCATGACAGGTTAATGGAACCAAACTTGATCAACTGGAATGTTGCCATAAATGCACTACTGGTTCTCATTTGTACTGTTTATCATTGCATTTCCATACTTTATTTTCATTTCACGAAGCCGATTGCTCCGAGCTGCCCGACGAGCAGTCGGGCGGGCGGCCGGTTCCGGTAACTGGAACAGGTAACTGACCTGATAAAGTGGTGCTATATAGGTGACCTGGGTAAATGTTGGGTCTAGCATCTGCATTGCATCATTAGTAATGTCCAAAACATCATTGATGCCCATTTTTAAACTTTTAAAACAACCACACCAACCCCCAAAATAAGAAAAACCAACCCCCAAAACAGGGAAAATTACCAATAACCCCCCTTTTCTCCAAAAAAATAATTTACAAAAAAAACAAAAAAAAAAAAAAAAAAAAAATAACACCCACCCCCCCCCCCCCCAAAAAAATTTCCCCCCCCCCCTTTCCCGGGCGCGAAGATATTGGGGGCAACCCCCCCCCCCCCCCGTTCTTCTAAAACCCCCCCCCCCCCGGTTAAAACACATTACATGTGTAAAACTTGTCTTGCTGCAACCTTAACGCACAATAATTCTGGTTAGGTTAGTTTAGGTTGGATTAGGTTTTTCAGTTGTAAAATTCCAAGGAAATAAATTGCTTGATATTTTTCCAATTTGGTTTTTAAAATTGTTTTCTCCAAAGTCAGGTTAGGCTAGGTTAGGTTAGGTTATGTTGCATTTTTAATGTATTTCTTTTTATGCTATGTTACCTAACTCAAAGCACGTTTTTTAATGTTATTTTGTTCACAACCTGGAAATTAAGCATTTGCACAGAACACGAATGGTGCTTAGTGACAGCTTAGTGATATTCATAAACATTGCATTGGAAATTTAACTTTAAAAAATATTAGTAAAACACCTAAAAGCACAAATTGAGTGGCCAGTGCGTGGAGTTAAGTATTATAGCATACAAATAATGTTCAAGATGGAAGATGACCTTACCCAAGCTAGTCCAACTTCCCATACAAGAAATTAATTGTTTTTAATTGAAATTTTGGAGGCATTTTCTCAAATATTTTCAACTTAAAAAACCTAACCTAAGCTAGCCTGAAGGTATATTTTTTTCGTATAAAAATTATTAAAAATAAATTATTTCCCAACAAATTATTTTTTTCCAACTTACAACAAAAGCCTAGCCTAACCTAACAAGCCGAACCCCTTTGTATGCTTCATGGAGGTAAAATGTGTGTAAAACTGGTCTTGTGGTTACCTTGAACTGCGATAATACCTGACTTTTGGGGTAATTTTTTCAGCTCATGGTAATCTCTGACTTCTTTCAATTTTGTGTTAATGCAGTGTTTATTAATGTGCTGAACATGATGTAACCGCTCGTTTCCTCTGCAGATGCACACTTTTCAATTGTGAAGAAAAATAACACCCAGAATTGAGTAATATATTGGATTTGAGTAATATAGGATACAAAATAATGTTCATATTATCAAAAAGATGTAACGTAACATAACCTAATCTAACCTAGCCTAGCCTTCCACGCAATAAATGATTTTTTTAATGCCAAATTTCCAAACAATTTTTTTTGTTCTCAAACATTTTCAACTTAAAAGCCTAACATAACCTAATCTAGCTTGAACCGTTTCTGAAGAAAAATCTTCTTTTTTGTAATTTACTAACTTACAGCAAAAGCCTAGCCTAACGTAACTTGGCCAAACCTAGCGCCTTTGAATGATTCGTGGAGGTAAAATGTGTGTAAAACCTGTCGTGTGGTTAACTTAGACTGTAATAATACCTCTTTATGTGCTACCTGGTGCACGCTATGAACCTCCGTCTGCATGCTGCATGGGAGCATTCCACTTATTGCTTCACAAAGAACAATAACATGTTGAAAGTACTATATTTCAGGAATTAAATCATGTGCGATAACATTTTCTGAGTGATACATTTGCAGATCAGATCTACATCACTTGTGTTAATAAAAATGATAAATTCATAGAAATACATACATGCACCGGTTTGTGGACAAGAAGTTATTCTGATGATTTCTAATGTATTGGAAGATAACAAATTTTAATGATAGAAGTAGGCAAAGGTAAAGCACTTATATCTGAATAGGTGGTCAGTTCACTAACAAGACAGCAAATTCACTCAAATAGCATTCAAAACACCAGGTGACCCACTCTTTTTGGAAGTTTAAAATCGATGACAGTGCTTTCTTGAATCATGTTTAAAGCACATAAAGGAAATGTATTGCTGACACTTGTAAGGGACTGATGTGTGTAACGTTTAATTAACATTTATAATGTACTGATGTTTGCACATAAAATAAAGCTCACTATTCTAAATAGCATGGGAAGTATGATGTCATATATCATGGCTAATTTATGTGCAAAATGTTATGCAGCAGATTCCCTGCATTGTTACTTAGTTATTTGGGCTTTTGGGCACATCGACCATATTAATCATATAGCTCCCTGCATTGATGTTAACTGATATATCAGTATGTTTGCAAATTCACTTATGAGTCAACCCATACCATTCCCACTGGGGTATAAAAGCTACATCGTAACATTGCTTCTACAATGCATATCACAGAAATCCATCTCGATTGTCCTACTCACTCAGAACATCATAAAAAGTCAATTCATGAAAATGTTACCTCATCCACTGTATTGTTAATGTAAACAGAAGTCTTTTGAACCACATGTTATGTCCTTCAGTGTTGCTCCATCCACCTCCAACTCCAACCCTGACCAAACTTCAGGAGCGCATCCATCTCCAAAGCAGCCTGTGGAAGAAGGTATGCATTGCAGATAACTACTATGATCTGAATTCCATGGTACCCCTGTTGCCTTATAATCCATCCTTGCTGATCCACGTAGCAGATGTTTGACTTTCCTCAAACTGTCTGGAGAACTGGGGAGTTGAAATCACATGTCAGTGATGAAACAGATGAACTATTCCTGGATTCATATGTTGCATCATTGCATGGCATAGTGACATACCGAATGGGGAGGGGGCATTGTGGGCAGTTGCCCCCCCCCCTGACAGGTTTTGGGGCCCCCAAGAATCCGCCGAGCCCAGGAAAAAAAAGGGCCATGCTCCCTAAAAATCCCACTCGATCCACCAAAAATCGCACCGGGGCTCGGAAAAATCACATTGTGGGCCCCCAAAAGTAGCGCAGGGGCCCCTGATAATGACGCTGGAGCCTCAAAAGTTTGCACATGGGCCCCTGAAAATCACGCTGGGGCCGCAAAAAAACGTCGTGCCAGGGTTTAAGAAAATCACGATGGGGCCACAAACGGTCGGTCTGGGGCCTCCTGAAAATCACGCTGAGACTGGGGGTACTAAGAATTCTCACCCGGACCCCTGAAAATCACGCTGGAGGCATGACAGGTCCCACCGGGGCTCTAAAAGTCTCGTTGAGATCACCCAACAAATGAAGCCGGGGAAATGAAAAACAGTCCAGACACGGAAAATGAATCTGGGATCTCAACAATGGCTCCAAAAGCCCACAAAACTTGTTGGGCCCCAAAAAACGTGTCGTAGCCACCAAAACTCGCGCAAGGGATCCCAGCAAGTGACCACGGGCCCAAAAAATCGCACTTAGATCAAAACAATTTCACGCCGCTTCTCTTGAAAATCTCACTGGGGCCAAAACGTCGCGCCGGAGCTCCACATGTTGCAGCTGGCTTCCCAACAACCAATATATACCAGGAATGTCACCGTGCGGACACAAAAATTGCGTCAAGGATCCACAAAATAAGAAGTCGTCGGACGCCGGAAAAGAAACCTGTTGAGGCACAAAAAAACGCACCAAGAGCCCGAAACCGGGGTCCAAAAAAATCCAGGGTCCAAAAATATCCTGCAGGGGGCTTACAAAAAAAAACATACTTCACCACAAAAACCACAAGGGGACTCTATCGATTCGAGCAGAGCACCAGAAAATTCAGAATGGGTCCCGAAAGAAAATTATCCGAAGGGCCTTTCTACTCTCGATCGTGCAATCTACGGAAAAAAACACGTTGATCAACCACAGTGGCGTACTAAAGATAAAAATGCCCCTCCCTAATGTTAGGCACCAGGGAAATACTTTCACCACTCGTCATCACAGTTCAGGTCTGCTGTGCTCTGATGCTCCACCAAGGCCGGTGTGTTTTAGCCTGCATCTGATCGCTGAAGTATTTTTATTTAAGCCGGTGTGTGCTGCTATGCGGAGTGAGGGGGAGGATAACAGTGATGGTGACGGTGACGATAGATCGGAGCCCACTATATGGCACTGCAGTCGCATGCTATTACTCAGAGTTGTTATGTTGACATGGACTGTACACTGCTCTTTTAATTATGTGACTTCACCAGTTATTGGACGATTTTCCCCGTTAGTGAGGATGCTGAATAAACATAAACATACACATTGTCGAATAAAAAAATTAGAATTTCTGAGATCTGAAAATATAGTGGGCGAAATCCGATGAGCTTTTGGTTGGGGGGGGGGGGGAGCGAGGGGGTCTAGTGCTTTGGAATTTCGGCCCCCCAATGTTTTTTTTTCAAAAATCGACACCCTTGTACCTAACCATTTACCTATTACCAGCACAAGTGCATGCATACTTTTCAGTTGGTAACGAAGATAATATCAACATATTGATATGTAGTTGGGGAAATATATAATGAAGAAGAATGTAATATGTCAAATAAATCCTAATCTAACATAACCGCTGCCGCTTGGTAATTTTATGCTTTATTCCATGTGTTATGTCAAGCCTTTCATTCTAACCTAGTCTTTTTCTTTCTTGAAAGAAATATATCAGAGTCGAACACTCTATCTTCAGTAAAAGGAAAAATCAAACATTTTCTGCAAAAAAACAAGAAAGCAAAACATAATTTCATTCCATTTTGAGCAGGAATGAATGGTTCCATTGTCTTAAGCATGTTCAGAAGTATGATCTCACAATATTGGGTATAATTGCACTTTAAGGTATGCATGAGGCAAGTTTTGCACACATTTTACATCCATGAAGCAAACAATAGGGCAAGGACTGGTTAGGTTAAGCTTTTCTGTTAAGTTAAAAACACTCCTTTTTAACCTTTTTCAACAAAAAGTCTCTTGAAAAACAGATTGAGCTAGGGTAGGCTATGTTAGGTTTTTTAATTTGAAAATGTTTTAGAAAAATTGAAAATTGTATTTTTGCAAGGAATGTATTTCCTTACATGGAAGGTTAGGCTAGGCTAGGTTAGGTTATGTTATGTTGCATTTTTTTCTTTTGCGCATTATTTCTATGCTATATTACCGAACTCCAAGCCCATTTGTTGGTGTTATTTTGCCTACTAACTGAAAAGTATGCATATGCATAGGAAATGAGTGGTCACATCATGTTGACCACATTCATAGAGATTGCATTGGAAAAAGAAATTCCAAGAATTCAAAAGTTACCTTAAGGTGCAGATTTACCTAATATTGTCCTTAAGTGTCATGTCATTCTGAAAGTTAAAAAATAATATAGTGTAAAATTTTGGGTATTATTGTGCTTTTAGGTATTCACAGGGCAAGTTTTACACACATTTTACTGCCATGAAGCAAATAATATTGTTAGGTTTGGTTACATGGGGTTGGTTTCGGTGTTTTTATTGATAACAATTTTCTTCTTTTTTTAATGTTGATTTTTCCTTCAAAAGCAGGTTAGGCTAGGTTAAGTTAAAGTTTTTCATTTGATAAATCTTGAGAAATAAGTATGAAATCTTTCTATTTTTTAATATTTCTTTTCTCATGGTGGCTTGGTTACATTATGCTATTCCGTTTGCTTTTGTACATTATTTGTATGCTATATTACCCAATTGATGGCCACCTTTTTAGTGTTCTTCTACCTGCTAACTGAAAAGTAAGCATTTGCAGAGGAAATGATCGGTCACATCATGTTAACCATGTTCATAAACCGTTGGAAAAGGAAGGTCCAATAATTCAACATTACCTCAAATCATAAATTTACCACCTTTTGTGGGAACAAAATTAACTTGTACTTTTTGTAGTTCATTAAATTAGAGATCCTAACATAAGATATCCTATGATAACACCTTTGCTTTACAGAGGAAAAGCATGTGATTGCTGACTAGCATGTCTTGTATACAGTATAAACTACAAATTGATGAAGCTCCTAAGATGGCAAGTGGAGAAGGTTTAGATAAAGATACCTATATGGAAGAGCATTGAAATGTAGAGCTGGCGCTGATTTGGTCTGCTTACTTTGCTTTTATTTGCCATTCACCTTGCCATGCCAGAATTTGCTGTGCCATTTCCAATTATTTTTAAAAGAAAACAACACCAACTCTAATATCACACAGATTACAGCACAATGATGGTACTTTTCCTTGTATAGGTATCATCCAGATACTTTAAATATTATATATCTAGGATAGATGGTATTTTTCCACTCTGGCCAGGATATGGGTCTTCAGCATCCAAATCCAGTGTGAAAAGAAAACATGCATATTATGCTGGATTTCAAATAAAGTAATTGTACCATAAGCTTGGTGCACTGTACAATCATTCCAGGACATGCACAGATGTGTAAAGTTTGGCTTGCAAAAATATGCTTTGTTCAGACATATGTTTTGCCCAAGTTACTTATCCAGATATCTTGAATAGTATATATCTAAAATAGATGGTATTGTTCCACTCTGGCCAGGATATGGCTGCTTTAACATATCTGTTTAAGTCAAGTTGCTTTAACATGGGCAACAACTTAAAACCAGTAAAGCTTGGTTAAATACATTTCCCTTCAATAAAGCTGTCATGAGCTGTAGCATATCTGTACACGTGATGTAAGTTTGGTGCTTTGTGTCAAAATTCTGATGGAATTCTTCAGTTTCAAAGCAAGGAGGGTTGGACATGGTTGAATTTGTTATTTAATGTTGCATTTTGAGAGCAAAATGTTCAACATTCCATTCCAAAATTGTAATTTTGTCTGTCTGAACCATTAACTCCTTTATGTATGTTCCAGTTAGCTTGGGCATGTCAATCAAACAGGAAGAAGTTTGCAGTCATTTGCAAACATCTCAAATATTTTGGTGAAAATGTCCCATATATTATAATCCCATATATTCCAGATAATTCCCCTTGGAGGATCATTTTCTGGATTACAAACATCCAGTACAGGAACATTCTTTCAACCCTGGTTGGACAGAGTGCATGTCAGCAGTCAGCAGGCTGGATTTGTGCTTTGCAATCCTGGATGTGGAGAGGAAATTTCTGGGTGTAATTGAATTTGGAGAGGATGTTTTTATTCCAGCTTATGGCATCAGAATCTCGGCTTGTACTTTCCAGTAAATCTTGAGCACATCACAGAGCAGTTCATGGTCAAGAACCATTATTGGCCTA
This sequence comes from Ashinkailepas kermadecensis, assembly GCA_034440615.1. NCBI lineage: Eukaryota > Metazoa > Arthropoda > Thecostraca > Neolepadidae > Ashinkailepas > Ashinkailepas kermadecensis. The sequence goes on from JAOTOM010003140.1 coordinate 23,768, forward strand.
CAAGTGAGAAAAATGAAGAAGATTTCCTCAAGAGGATGATGCTCTGGATGCAACAAATCCAGGATTAGCCTATTTTTCCAACCCCGGCAGTCACTGATCTGGTTGTATGTGTACCCCCAATCTTTCTGATTACTGTCGATCGCATATTCTTATGTGCTCAACTGAGTGGGGTGATGTCAGGGTGCAAGATTTGGCTTGTGTGTACAGTATATTGATATATTATGGCCAGCCAAACATTTTAATTCAAATTAGCATTATTCGCGTTGATCTCAAGTTAACCCCACTATCTCCTATTATTATATTCCCTGCATGCATTGCGTTTTGTGTGAACCTAATTCTCTTTTATCAAGGTTAGCGGGATATCGGCCTTTACGTCGGTCCTGGCCCCGAACTGCAAGAGCCGAACTAAGAGCATGGATTCGCGTGGCTGCTTCAAGGATAGCAACAAGAAGTTGTCGTACAAGATGGACAACATCCGCATAGTCAGTGACCTGCGCGCCATCCAGGCTTCGCCGACCGCGAGTGTCGTCGGTGCTGTACTGGCGGCTGCGTCTCGCCTGCATATTAGCGGGTTGATTTCCAACACCGTGCCACCAGAGTCCGTCCGCGCCGCTTACCACGTCTTGAAGAAACTGCCGTGCTCACAGTGCAAGTCTCGGCACTGGTGGTACATCTGTGACTTATCTACATCTGTTTGGCACACATCGCGTGCTGACGACCAAAACGTCTCACATCAGTTGATCGTTCGGCGGAACGCCCCTGACGTGGCACGCAGATTGTATCACAGAAAGAGTGCTGCAAAGAAACCCTTGCTTGAACAATTGAACAACTTTATACTTGCGAGCATTGGGGAGAGGGGGGGGGGGGCGATGGAATTAACTATGATTTCCCGCTACAAGTCGTCGAGGCACCTTTAGAGTTTAGCATATCTTACGTGTGTAGAGATGTGGCAAAGTGGTAGGAACTACTTGTGATACTTGTGATGACTATTTGAGGCGTCCGCTGCCGCACCTGTGAGGCGCGACTATTGTCATGGCTGTGCGGTGGCCACTGCTACTGTTGTGAAGCGGCCGTTATTATGCTTGTGAGGCGGCCACTGCCACGGCTATGAGACGATGGCTGTCATAGCTGTGAGGCGGCCACTGCCACGACTGTGTGGCGGTCACTTACAACACCTGTGAGAGGGCCGCTGCCATGGCTGTGAGGCGGCCACTTCCGCACCTGTGAGGCGGCTTCTGTCATGACTGTCAGGCGGCCACTTCCGCACCTGTGGGGCGGCCGCTGTCATGACTGTGAGGCGGCCACTTCCGCACCTGTGAGGCGGCCGCTGTCATGACTGTCAGGCGGCCACTGCTCTGGCTGTGAGGTGGCCGTTGTCAGGGCTGTGAGGAAGCCGCTGCCGCAACTGTGAGGCGGCCACTGTCATGGCTATGAGGCGGCCACTGCTGCGACTGTAAGGCGGCCATGGTCAGGGCTGTGAGGCGGCCACTGCCGCACCCGTGAGGCGGTCACTGTGATGGCTGTGCGGTTGCCGATGCCGCGGCTGTGAGGCCGCCACTGCCGCGGCTAAAACTGATCGGCAATGGTGTGAAATGTTATCTTAGTTATGCCCAATTTTGCATCGTCTAGAAAATTATTTTTTGATAGGACGCTATTTAGAAGTGCACCACTGAAATTCATATAGATCAGGATTCCATCCATATCAGCGTATTTTCATGTTTCTTCCACAAAATATATCCAGCTGAAAAATGTGCTTAAGAAGATATTAAAGGAAAAGGCGTATGCCTACTAGTTCTGTTACTACCGTCCAAGTGTAGGACTACTGTACCTATCAGTAATTCAACATTTTTCGTTGTTTTGTATGTGATGTAAGATGACAGCTAATGGGAATTATAAATATTCATCTGGACTAGAAATGTAATCTATTATATACACGGTAGAAGATTGCGAGTAATTGATGTCCGATTGCCGAAGATCGCTTGGGATTTTTCACCTTTATGTGCCGAACTCCGGATTGTGTCATTCTTCGCTACCTTCGAGGGAATTTTGTTCATCCTCCACTGTCTCCGAGGGACTTTGCTCTCCGAGCGACATTCAGGAGTTCCTATGGGAAGGGCGACTCCTTTTGGTGCGCAAAAATTTACTCAGGGCGCCAAGCGACACCTATTTCTGATGAAACAATCGAAGAAGGCATGGAAGGCCGTCAGATCTGCAAAAAGTGGGTAATCATGAAAAATCATGTTACGAAAATTTCATGTTATCCAATCCCGAGGGACAACCGCCCCTTTCACCACCCAACCCCACCCCCTCCCCATTGGACCCGTACCTGATTGGCGACCAATTTCCCAGAATTGTATCTCGTCGGCGACCACCGAAAGGCTTTTTTGAGCCCTGCACACCGCCTATCACGCCGGTCGCCGCGTGTTAGTTGTTAGTAGCAGGTTAGTCTAGGCATGCCATGCAGGGTTGTCAGTTGGGTTAGTACGGCGTTTTGCAATTCGGCTCTTCTACATCCGCTGTACCTCTGGGTAGCCGTTTGCGTTATGAGTTGCAAGGCAAATCGGCTCATCTACGTCCGATGGCTCCTCTGGGTATTACGTTATGCTATTTTTTTTAACGTTTTCCTAAAGCAAGTCGGCTCATCTACTTCCGACGGCACCGCTATGCAGCCATTTATTTCTAATTTTTGAAGCAAATCGGCTCATGTACGTCCGACGCCATGCGTGTATGGCTATTTATGTGTTTCCTACGAGTAAGCGATAGAGTGATGACCTCTCTTTGGCAGCATGCCTTCAGGGTTGTCTTTGAGAGCTAAAGCTACTACAGTCTAGCGGGATGTGGCCCATGCTTAACGTGGTATTGCAGGTGCCGCAGTGAGGTGTTGTCTATTGGTCACCCTCTAATTGAGGCTGTTAGTTTTGTGCAACCAGTTCTAAGTCTAGTGAGGATGACCTCTTTTTGTCAGTGGGATTGATTTGATGTGTTCCATGTGCCTAACGTTGGTTTGATTGCGTGGGTGTGGTTGGATTTGTGTTGTGTTGAGTTATGTTGTGTCCATGTGTTCTGTTGATGTTGGCGAATGTGGCATTGTAGGAGTGCTTTGCAATCGTCTACCGAATATTCCACGCTAGTGCAAGTGTTCAATGCTAAGGCTTGCTTTGCGAGCCGGTCTGCTTCTTCGTTACCTGGGATGTTGTCGTGGCCCGGAATCCAGAGGAAAGAAAAGTACATGTTTACGTTATGGGCCACGATTTGTTGGATTCTGTCAATGACGTGATGTGGACAATCGTGGATGTTGCTAATTGACTGGAGGAAGGATTTGGAGTCAGAGCAATGGGCGCTAGATAACCACTAGCAGTTCAGGCGCCCTTAAGCCCAAATAAACAAACGGAGTCTGAGCAAATTACTACGTTTCTAGCTATACGCCCCATGAGAATGGAGATAGCGGCCAGAATGGCCATTGCTTCAGCGGAGTAGATGGAGAAGTTATCCGGTAGATGCTTGGAAAGTCTGAGACCTGGTCCAGTGATGCCGATGCATACCTTAGTCTCGTGTTTCGACTCATCCGTGAATACGAGTGATTTGTGATTGTTGTCATCGGCGAACTTGTGGAAGATGCCAAGAATTTCCGCCGATGTGATAGTGGATTTATTTTCTGAGAGCAAGTACTCGACCTTTGGTTGACGGAAAGTCCAGAATGGCGTAGTGAGCGGTTGAGCTGCAGTAGATGGCATTTCGAGGTTAAGATCTGAGAGAGCCGTGGTAATTTGAATGCTATATGGTGGAAGTTTGCGCCCAAATCGGCTCTTGTCGTTTCTGTCAGGCGTAAAGCAGCGCTGTGCCGGATGATTTTTAATGGATTTGATTTTGATGTGGTAGCGGCACAGCTGTTGTGTCCTGAGGTGGAATGTGGGCGTGTTTGAGTCCACTAGAAGAGTGGCTATCGGTATGGTACTGAGAGCACCTGTGGCTGCTCTGATGCAGCTGTTTTGGATGATTTCTAACTTTTGGCTCTGACTTCCTGAAATGGTGGCAAAAATGATGCTGTTGTATTCTAGAATGGGTCGTATGATTGATGTGTACAGTCGCAGTAGTGGTTTCCTGTCTCCGCCCTAGTCTGTGCCTGAAAGTGCACGGAGTATGTTGACGCGCTTCGCACATCGCTTCGAGATGGAGGTGATGTGGGTGTTGAAACTGAGGTTTTTCGTCCAAACAAACTCCTAAGAACTTGAAGCTTTTCACCTTTTCGATGGCTTTGCCATCGATTTTAAGTAGAGTTTTGTGTGTGGGGCGGAAACGACTATATGTGACGGTGGCCGATCTTTTCTGCGGATAGGGTGAAGCCCCACGTTTTGCACCACTTTACAATGTGGTCTAGTCCTGCTTGAATGGCTTTTTTCAGCTTTAAGGAAGCATTGTTATGTTGTCCAAATGGCTATGCCGCCCGCGAAAAGTGAATATTGGAGTGAAGTGCCCGTGTGGTCAGCAAGTATGTCGTTGATCATGATGATGAAGAGGCTCGGTGAGAGCACGCTCCCCTGCACAAGGCCCTGGTCCTGAGTTGTGGTGTTTGATGTGACACTGCCGCATCGGACCTTAAGGGTCCCGTCTCTGAGGAAGTTGAGAATGAAGTGTGCCATGTGTCCGCGTAGGCCTATCTTGTGGAGTTTGTGTGTCAGTGCGGACTTGTGTACTCGGTCAAACGTGGCAGTAATGTCTAAGTAGGCAGCTATTGTTGTGCGTTTAATGCGTAGACCGCTTTTGATGTCATGCACTAATCTAATGAGATTGTCTGTAGTTGATTTTTTACACTAGAGGTCGCACCGAAATTCGTCGAGCAGGTCGTTGTGCTCCAGAAATTGCCTAAAATGTGTGTTGACCATGCGCTCGACCAACTTGCTAGCACAGCTAGTAAGTGAGATGGGTCTATAACCTTTTGGGGTGGAGTGATCTTTGTGCGGCTTTGGCAATGGAATGACTACACCCTCCCGCCAGGATACGGGAAAGGTGTCGCTTTGGTACAGTTCATTTATGGCCGCTAGTAGGTACGTTAGGGGATTTTTGCTATGACGTTTTAGAAATGCAGTTTATGTTGGTTGCAGGACGAAAAATGTAGTATATGGAATATGGTGCGCAAAATGCAGCTCAATTTTTATGTTGCAGAAACAGGAGGAACTGTATATACCCGCATATAAAATCATAAAATCCGACACCAATCCCATTGAAGTTGGTCTGGAAAGAGTGTGGAAAAATTCAACGCAGTATAGACGCATTAGGGAAAGAGATGGATGGGGCTGTTACGCACGGATGTTAACCGGCGTGGAGAAAATACCACGATAAACGATAACTTGATTGCTGTGAAATCGTGAAACGATAATCTATGCTGTGGAATGGTGATGTGCAACGTGTATGTACCATCGAATGTGAAATTTATGTGTCCAGAGGAAGGAGGTGGTGTGCAAGTTTTGTCCGGTAATCTTTCAAGATCCAAGTAATTGTTTGACGCAATTACGGTGTGACGTGCTCTCAAACTGACGAAGCTTGGAAATATGGAGAAACGTCTTGACAAGCTGATGTTAATTTAATATAAATATATATATATATATATATATATATATATATATATATATATATATATATATATATAGATATATATATATATATATATATATATATATATATATATATGTATATATATATATATATATATATGTATATATGTATACCAAAAACAAAATATATTAACGGTGACGCGGTCGGATAATTAAAGCTGGGGGGCATTGGCTGCTTTTTATACCAGCATCTTTGAAGCTGTCATCGCAAAATTGTCATATATATATATATATATATATATATATATATATATATATATATTTGTACGTATATATATATATATATATATATATATATATATATATATATATATATATATATATATATATATATATATATATATATATATATATATATATATATATATACGTACAAATATATATATATATATATATATATATATATGACAATTTTGCGATGACAGCTTCAAAAGATGCCGGTGGTATAAAAAGCAGCCGATGCCCCGCGCAGCTTTAATTATCCGACCGCGTCACCGTTAATATATTTTGTTTTGGTATGCAATATTCTATGCACATAATTGTCATCAAGAGCTTCACAGTTTTTGTTCTTTTTCCAAGATAAAATATGATCCAAGTAATGTTCCGCATCCATTCGTTTCTTCCCTTCGCGATCTGCAGATGACCTCCAAAAAGAAATGTCTCTATGGCCACTCACATGAACCGGTTTTGTCAAAATGTCTACATTACATAACTTGTGCACATACATTTTAAGAAAAGTCACAAAATTTGATGAAGCTGTGGCAACGATTTTTTAGTGACAATGAAAGGAAAAAATACTGGGAGCAAGTAAAATCTGCCCCTCCATCCAACGGGATTGTCAGGTTCATGGGAAGAATGCACGTCGTGCACCTGACTAATGACACTTTATTGCGGGATTTACTTCAGGCCACCTGAAGTAGTTTGATAGATGTCAACACCACACATTTCGACATGATGTCGGAAAACATCAAAGCGTAGGTCGGGTTCAGTCAACCGGTTTGGATGACAGCATCGTTCGAGGGGTGGTGGAATATCAGTATTGTAGGCATGGTAGTGCAAACAAAGCAGAAAATAGGTGAAAAAGAAAACTTGCATTCTATTGCATTAGGTCTTTATAGAAGCATTTCGATCCAATCAGGAAAGCACATCTTCACTGTTAAAATTCCGTACCCGTTAGCCACGTTCGCAAATTAAATTATTTAATTCGTAAATATTAAATTCGCAAATTAAATTCGTCACTTAAATTAAATTCGTAATTTAAATTCCTAACATAAATTCGTAACTTAAATTCGTAACGTAAATTCGTAACTTAAATTCGTTAATTAAATTCGTAAATTAAATTCGTGACTTATATTTGCAACTTAAATTCGTTACATAAATTCGTAAATTAGATTCGTAATTTATTAAATTCGTAACTTCTGGAAAATTCGTAATTTTTGAAGAGCCAAATCAGGTGCAGATGAAGTGAAGAAACCAAATAGGCTGCCTCACAATGAACGTGCATTGCTGTAGTAGTCAGAAGCCAAGTGAACGTATGTTCAAGATACATCTAAGATGTGGATCTGAGCCTATACAAATACAAAGAAGGATCGAATCAACGGTGAATGTTGTGCACTCGCGGATCCAAAACACCGGAAATACACCATGTGTACTGTGCTCATTGCTCACAAATTCCAACAATGCTGCGAGTGCTACCCAGCACTGCATCATCCCAGCCCGTCCAACCTGAGCACGGCCATGCCAACACCGTGCACTCCAATCATGGGGCCGACCAGGCAACCCGCCCCCAGGCGATTCGAGGTAGCAAGCGAGGCGTCGAGCGAGGCGATAGCTCGCGTCACCCAATAATGGAACGTTTAACGTCGAATCAATACAGAGCTTAATTGAAATGTGAAATTTCACGTGCTGTTGAACAAAGCAATAACAGTTTAGGAAATGGATGCGTGGCTTTCCGCAAATAGCGTGCCATCGAAGTCTGTGGAGCAAAAACGGAGAAGGACTGCTGCAGCAGCCCGTCAGCGGTGTGCAGATATGCAGGTGTGCACAGGACCAACGGTAGTCACATTCCGTACTGAGTAGTACATCGAAGTGGTAGTTGGAAGCGTTCCAGTAGACTGCCTTAGCTTCTATGCTCATGCGAGAGAAAACACATTGCACAAACAAGCACAAACCGACAGAAAAGACTAAAATCGACCAAGAGACAGGCACCAAGTGACGACAAAACAAGCGCCAATAACAGAAATGACAAATAAAGCAGGTGGAGTGTGAGGATCAGGAGTTAGCTGAGAGAAAAGATATGAACCATATTATGGTGTCGCACTCTGCTTGATTGGGCCTGGGGCAGATCCAGGATATTCATAGCCACATAAATCTTGGATCTGCCCCAAAGCTTAGACCTTCCCAAGTCCCTGCTTGGGGCTCAAGAAAGGGAAGTCACTTTCTGTGAGACCTGTGATGATGGCCCTATCCCAAATTCTTTTAAAAATCACGAGTTTTTCTAAAGGCACTTTGATGCGCCTAAATGATAAAATGCAACGCATCAACATAGAATATTTTAACGCCGTTATCCTAGGCGGCTGGAACACCAACACTACCGTCGGACAATTCCAGATGGCGTTCAGCGAAGTGTCGGCTGCTCGGGGCGTACTGACGCCGTCGGTACACTGCAGTCGACCTCCACAGCAGATGCAGGAGGCGCCGCCAGACAGTCGGCCGCAGAGCCAGAGACCGTGGACGGCAGCGGCACGACGAGGCGCCGCCAGACAGTCGGCCACAGAGCCAGAGACCGTGGACGGCAGCGACACGACGAGGCGCCGCCAGACAGGCGGCCGCAGAGACAGAGACCGTGGACGGCAGCGGCACGACGAGGCGCCGCTGGACAGTCGGCCGCAGAGGCAGAGACCGTGGACGGCAGCGGCACGACGAGGCGCCGCTGGACAGTCGGCTGCAGAGGCAGAGACCGTGGACGGCAGCGACACGACGAGGCGCCGCCAGACAGGCGGCCGCAGAGGCAGAGACCGTGGACGGCAGCGGCACGACGAGGCGCCGCTGGACAGTCGGCTGCAGAGGCAGAGACCGTGGATGGCAGCGACACGACGAGGCGCCGCCAGAAAGTCGGCCACAGAGCAGAGACCGTGGACGGCAGCGACACGACGAGGCGCCGCCAGACAGTCGGCCGCGGAGGCAGAGACCGTGGACGGCAGCGACACGACGAGGCGCCGCCAGACAGTCGGCCGCAGAGCCAGAGACCGTGGACGGCAGCGACACGACGAGGCGCCGCCAGACAGGCCGCCGCAGAGGCAGAGACCGTGGACGGCAGCAACACGACGAGGCGCCGCCGGACAGTCGGCCGCAGATTTATTTATTTATTTCACAATACATGCCCTCCACGTATAGTGGCTATTATGGACAGTCTGGATATAACTCACAGATATTTACAAAGAATGGATAGATTTGTGGTCAATAGTGGGAACTAGGGATGATAATCCCGGGACTTTTTCTCAATCCCGGGATCCCGGGATTTTGAGTGGGTCAATCCCGGGATCCCGGGATTGAGCTGTTTTCTAGGAATATGTCGATAATTTGTTTTTTTTCCTTAAATATCGTATGTGGGCCATACCTACAACCATTTCAAGGGTTCCCCGTTGAAAGTAATTTATATTTAAGTGCATTATAGCCGCATGAGACAGAAAAGTTAAATACCACACTAAAAATATATTCCTGGGTTCTTCGTGCTACCTACACAAAGCGTACACGAATTATACTGGTTATGTATTTCCCGGTTACATGTCTTCCTTCTATCTAGCCAGCATGCAATTGTTTTCCCTGCGTCTTGAAAGCCGGTCAATTGCAGGTTCCAGCCGGTCACTAAGTGTTACGGTAGTGGCATTTCAAGAAGCAGAGAGCATCAACAGTGTCGTCACCAAGACGCGACCGCACCTTTGTAACAATATTTCCAACGGTTGAAAACACACGCTCAGACTCAACACTCGTGGGCACAATTCCCTTGAGCCAGCTGTAGGCCACCACCACCATGCCCGTCTTTCCTGAGACTGATAAGTTCTCTAATTCTTTTCTGATAGCCTTGGCCATAAGGGAAGAATTAGAGAACTTGATTCTGGATGCACATGACTGCCCTGGGGCATCTGGAACTCTGACCTGGTCTAGAGCATGTTGTAGCATCGACTGAAGTGACTGCGTTGGTGCAGGATCATCAACGTCCATTACTTCTGTCTCTACACCTACTTCAGCTGTATCCACCCTTTCTCCCATCCTTTCCATCATGCGCAAGGCTAAGTCTTGCGTGTCCCCTGCGGAGGCACTGGGGAAAATGTAATTCCACTCACTATCTGCTGACAGGTTGTTATGGAGTAGCTGCAGAACTTTCGCCGTTTTTGACCATCGCTGCCTGATTCGCTGACTCAGGGCATCACTCAGTTTGTTTGCAACCACACCACGTTCCTTATCAAGCGCACCTAACATAAATTTTAAAGCAGCTTCAGCCTCCAAGATGCCACTCTCTCTGCGGCATAGGGCTTCTGCTCCCAGTTTCATGATCTGAAGGCAGCGAATGGTCTCCGGCACAATGGCGTATTCATAATCATCAATCATTTTCATATGCTTGTCTCCAATGTCGATGAGAGCCTTGTGGACAGCTATTTTGAGGGTATCAAACCGATCTAGCATATCGTACAGACTATTCCACCGGGTTTGCAGTCTAACACTAGCATCAGTTCCTTTCCATGCTCTCTTTTACGTACTTCTGGAGTACCTCGTTCCGAACAGGGGACTTTCTAAACCAGCGGACAATTTTTATAATTCTCTGAACGGCCTAAGAAAGCGAGCCATGTAGCTCGCGGTGACCGGTGGCGGTATCCTCGTCTGCATCGCTGCCGTCATCATCGCCATCGCAGTCGGACTCGTCTGACGAGCTCATCTGCAAGACGACGTAGGTTACGGAAACTTCGTGATGTTCGCAACAAGCAATGACTCCGCAATTAATACTGAATATTGCACTAATTTTTACGCATTTTTACATCATATTTGCATCAGAAAACAGATGAAACAAAAAGACGAATAGCGGTATCTTAATGTCTAGGATTTTCCGACACATAAACCCAGCTCACCTGATCAGGTGCACCACCACGGTCGTCGTATGCCTGTCCGGGGGTCTCTTCTCCGGCGTCACTCGAGTATAGGGCGTCGATAACGGCGAGGTGCACGCCGTGTGCGAGGCAGAGCTGGTGTTCGCACGGCAGCGCCTTCCCGAATTTCACCATCACGGACGCTCCGTCCGTTGTGACGCAGGTGACGTGCTTGCTGAGCTCGAGGCCAAATTCGGCCAGCTTGCCCTTCAGAAGATCCACGCACTTCTCTGCTGGCATTGAGCCATGACAACGAGCGACACCGAGACCCCACATCTGGCCGTCGCAGTGGACGGTCACCTCCTGTAGCGACGGTTCCTCAGGGAAGTATATTCGTCGATTGTAAGCGAGAACCTTTTGCCCTTAGATACTTCTTCGGACAGCTTCGCCTTCACGTTACACTTCAGGCGAGCGCAATGTCTGAGGACCCGCCGGCGGATCGTATTGTGATGTGTTGGAAGGTTCTTATATCCTTTGGCAGCCATTAATCCGCGTAGGTCTGGCGAGGTACAAAAAACTGTAAATGGAAGCCCATCTCTTGCGCACATTCTGGCAAGAACGGCATCCAGGTCGTCGTCCGTTTTCGATAAGTAATAGCTATCCAAGGTCCTCATTCCTTTTGGAGTGGGCGCCGTATCCCCTGGGGCTCTCACCTTGACCCGACTCGACTTGACCTTCAGACATGTCCTTGGATTGGGATGGTCCAGCAACACCCATTCCACCATGCTTACAATTGAGGTGAACATGAAGTCCTTTCGTGGAACCTCCGGATATTTTCAATACTTTTTACAGATACGACACTTCGCTGTGTTTCCAGTCTCACCTCTCAGAAGGTGTTCCCACACTACGCTTCCTTTGAATTCCACAAAATCCGGCATCTTTATATCAGCCCTTAAGCTTAGCTTCGTCGGCTTCGTCGAAAATGCTCAGACTAGATAAAATTCGGAGATTGGAGGATACCACCACCATCAACAACAACACCACGGTGCCCTGCCAGCGCCACTCCGCCTCAAAGCACTGGGAGTCAGTCACTGAGGCGCAGGACAGGGCACAGCCCGCGACGACCGCTGACTCACATCCGGTGTAGCATGTCCTCGAGTAATATGACCTGCCGTGGAGAGGCGGCCCGGGAGCCACGCGGGGGCTCGGAGCCTGACACCGTGTGAAACGCTGTCGAATACGATCGCTGAATTGCAGGACGCAGCTGGCTAATATGAGAAGAACATAGTGCAGTTCAGAAATTTGGACACAAAACCACTCAAATTCGTCAAATTTTACGTATCCATCTATCATGTTATCAATCCATAATGGTTTTCCACATTGACGTTTTTAACAATAGTTTTGTATGAAGAAAAAAAACTCATCGGGATCCCGAAATCCCGAGAGCCTCAATCGGGATTCGGGATTGACGTAATCCGGGATCCCGGGATCCCGATCCCGGGATTATCATCCCTAGTGGGAACACATGCGCAACAAACAATCATACACCAGCATAATACAATACCCATATCACTCTCTGCACTACACACACCGTGCTTGCAACACGAGCTGTAAACAAGTAGTTTATGGAAGTGATATGAAAGCGATGGCCTAAATGTGAGTGCATGGTGTACACAAATATATTTTGTAAGTTTTTTTTGTGTGACTAGTGTTGCTCTTGGAGATAGCTCGTACACGCTTCTTGAAGTTAGACAGCTTCAATGTTTTGTTTCAGTAGGGAGTTTGTTGTAGTGGAAGACAGACGAGTAGAGAAATCTCCTGCGGCCCGCCTCTCTGTGTATGGCTGGCAGGTGCAGGTGGTCGTCTGCACGCGTATGACGGTTTCGCAGGGTAGAGTTTGCAGAGATTTGACCGGCAATGTGCGTTGGCTCACCCGTCAGAATGATCTTGTGGAGCAAAGTAAGGCTGTGAAATAGATGCAGATCAGCTGCGGTGAGAAGACCCAACTCGTTACGGGCATCAGAAATATGATCAAATTTCCGTAGACCTGACCCGACTCTAGTGGCGAAGTTAATGATCTTGTCTAGTCTGTGGATGTTTGCTGCCGACCCGTTCCCACAAACAGATATGCAGTAGCGGATATTTGATATAATTAGGCTATTGACTATAGTGAAGAGGGTACTGGTTGGCAGATGGTGACTGCAGATGGCTCAGGGCCAGAAGGAATCCAGTGCACTTGCGGACCACAACAGCTACATGGGAATCCCACGACATATGGCGATCAAATGTCACCCCAAGGTTCCTACACGAATGACTTTCATCTATCACGGCGTCCCTGAAGCACACTCGTATCGGGGTAATATTGCGAAGATTCTGACGCGATCCGAACGTGAGAAGCTGAGTTTTGGTCGGGTTTACCTTCAAACCGTTATCCAGGAAGTATTCGTATAGTTGGTTCAGAGATGTCTCCATCTGATTTATCAGATTTGGGAGATCAGATTTGCGACCGGAGATGAGGACCTGGGTATCGTCTGCGAACTGAGTGACGTGTGCTACCGGGACGTGCAAACTGAGGTCGTTCGAAAAGATGCAATAGAGGAGTGGACCTAGTGATGAACCTTGAAAAACACCTATGTTGTTAGGAAGAAGGAGGAGAGATGCCTGTTTCCGCGTTGATCTGAGATGCTAACAGCCTGCGTGTGACCTCCCCAGATAAGCCTTAAACCAGTCAGTATCGATTCCATGGAGTTCTAGTTTAGTGAGCAGTTTGGTGTGATCTATTACGTCGAAGCATTTACTGAGGTCCAGAATGCAAAGGAGAGCTACTTCCGAACGGTCCATTGCTGCTAGTATTTTGTCCGAGACTGAAATCAGAGGAGTTTCCGTAGAGTGGCGTGGTCTGAAGCCGTGCTGAGTTTGGGCCAGTAGATGGTTTGCGTTCAGGTAGTGATAGAGTTGCTTCTGCACTGCCCTCTCTGTGATTTTGGCGATAACCGGAACCAATGAGATGGGCCTAAAATTAGAGGGATCCGAAGGATCTCCTGATTTGTGAATTGGAGTTACTATTGACTGTTTCCAAGTGGAGGGGATATCAGCTGTTGTCAGGCATGTGTTTATAATGTCGAGCAGTACTTTTCCGATAAAAAAGAACAGAAATTTGATGACCTTAATACAGATCCCGTCGGGTCCGCAAGCACTTGTGCTCCTCATATCCATGACAATTTTGGTTAGCTGTTCGAGGGATATGAGTGATACTTTATAGGAGCTGGTAGAGAGGCGTGATAGCCGGCAACTGGGAAGTGTGTGTTCTGACATGTTGGCCTGGCGTTTGACCTCTGCTGATACCTTAGGTCCGACACTAACAAAGTATTGATTTAGATGCTCAGGTAGGACCTGGGGTTGAACTCTATGAGAGCCTTTTTGGTGTCGATAATGGGCTTAATAGCACGCCACGCAGCTGATAGGCCTTTCTGTGATATCTTTCTGCTAATATCGTCCCTACAGTCAGCTCTAATAGCTGAGCGAACTTGTCTGTTAAGTATTTTGTATGTGCTTCTATCTTGCAAGTGCAGAGCTACATTTCGGCGGTGCATGAGCTGTTTGGTAGCTTCGCTGACATATGGTGCTGTTGGGTTCCTAATTTTGATGTTTCTGAGGGGCAGGTGCTCGTCGAGAATAGGTGTCAGCAATTTCAGCAGGGTGTCCCATTTGTCCGTTACTGAGATGCGCCCAGTGACCTGGACCCAGTCTATCTCACCAAGGTCAAGAGTCAGTTCCGAGGTATCTACTCGTCCGTAAGAACGTGATTTTATTACGGTGTTAACTGAGGCAGGCCTGTTTACTTTAATGAAACATATGATACATTTATGAGGACTGTAGTGGCAGAAACTCACCCTGGTTCTGCCGACGGAGATGGACGAGTTTGTTAGGATGACATCCAATAAAGAGCCTTTGGCGAATGTAGGGCGCTGCACTGTCAGGGTAAGTGAATAGTTGTTGATGAACTCAAGCAGGTGTGTTTTGCTGGGGCTATTAGCCGTGTCGAGAAGGTACAGTTTAGATCACCTGCGAGGTAGAAAGTGCCGGTAAAGTTCAGTGTCGCCAATTGAACCTGTCTTTCGAACTCAGCGAAGTCATCATTTAAAGCAGGAAGAGTGTTACGAGGTGGCCGATAGATTGCCGCCAGAATGAAATGCTTTCCGCTCTTCCCTTTGACTTTGGCCCAGAAAATTTTTATTTTTAGGTAAAAGTTGAGAGGAATAAAAATTTTTAAAAAAAAAAGTAATAGATATAACTGAGATAATTTTTACCCCACCCAAACAAAAAAAAATAGGGGGGGCGGGCGGTCTTTTTTGTAAATAAAAAAAGGAAAAAAAAAGGGGTGGGTGGGTTGGGGCAGGCCTGGGTTTAGTCACCCAAGGAAGGGACAGAGAATAAATGTAGGTTGTGTTGTTGTTTAAGTAGGTTAGGTTAGATTTATATTGAATTGGATTAATTAGAGGGAGGTGTTGGTTTTTTTTTTGGGGAGATGGTTTGGGTTGTTCCGCCCGCCGACCCGTCTGCTGTGCTGGCCCCGGACCTGCACCCGGCCCGGCCTTTTTTTTTGCGTTGTTTTGATAACGGTGACGCTCCCCTCGGTCCGGTTGGCCGAGTGGTGGGCCAGCTGGTGACTGGCGGAGGCGGCTAAGGCCGCGGCGTCGGTGATGACGTCACGGACGGGACGGCTGCGTGCCCGTGGCGAGCCCGGGTGACCGGGGGACGTGAAGGCGGTTAAAATTTGAACGAGGGCGATGGATAGCAGCAGCCTGATGATGTCCGTGTGCATGATGAAAACTGGTAGAGCTGTAGATAGACGATGAAGAATACTATTGCTGGAGGCACAGGAATTCCGAGCGGCACCAAGGCGTCAGTCCGTCAGCCGAGGCAGAGACCGTGGACGGCAGCGACACGACGAGGCGCCGCCAGACAGTCGGCCACAGAGCAGAGACCGTGGACGGCAGCGACACGACGAGGCGCCGCCAGACAGTCGACCGCAGAGCCAGAGACCGTGGACGGCAGCGACACGACGAGGCGCCGACAGACAGTCGGCCACAGAGACAGAGACCGTGGACGGCAGCGACACGACGAGGCGCCGCCGGACAGTCGGCCGCAGAGGCAGAGACCGTGGACGGCAGCGACACGACGAGGCGCCGCCAGACAGTCGGCCGCAGAGGCAGAGACCGTGGACGGCAGCGACACGACGAGGCGCCGCCAGACAGTCGGCCGCAGAGGCAGAGACCGTGGACGGCAGCGAGCCGTGACACGACGAGGCCGCCGCCAGACAGGCGGCCGCAGAGAGCAGAGACCGTGGACGGCAGCGGCACGACGAGGCGCCGCCGGGCAGTCGGCCACAGAGCCAGAGACCGTGGACGGCAGCGACACGACGAGGCGCCGACAGACAGTCGGCCACAGAGCCAGAGACCGTGGACGGCAGCGACACGACGAGGCGCCGCTGGACAGTCGGCCGCAGAGCCAGAGACCGTGGACGGCAGCGGCACGACGACGAGGCGCCGCTGGACAGTCGGCCGCAGAGCCAGAGACCGTGGACGGCAGCGACACGACGAGGCGCCGCTGGACAGTCGGCCGCAGAGACAGAGACCGTGGACGGCAGCGACACGACGAGGCGCCGCCAGACAGGCGGCCGCAGAGACAGAGACCGTGGACGGCAGCGACACGACGAGGCGCCGCCAGACAGGCGGCCGCAGAGGCAGAGACCGTGGACGGCAGCGACACGACGAGGCGCCGCCAGACAGTCGGCCGCAGAGGCAGAGACCGTGGACGGCAGCGGCACGACGAGGCGCCGCCGGACAGTCGGCCGCAGAGGCAGAGACCGTGGACGGCAGCGACACGACGAGGCGCCGCCAGACAGTCGGCCGCAGAGGCAGAGACCGTGGACGGCAGCGACACGACGAGCACCGGGCGCGACTTGTCTCCAACGGCCGCCACTACCCACCCAGTCTGTCATCAATCGTCGGCAAAGTCGCCTGCCACCTGCTGGCCGTTCGTTGTTGGACGCGAGTCAGCCAACACCACATGCAGGACGTGCCAGGAGGCAGCAGAGGACGCCGCTGGTGAGCGGGCAGCAGCCGGACCAGCTCGCCTCTCTGTGCCACCTACTCAGGCTGAACGTGTCGTGGTGGGCTTGTGGAGCCGTCTCCCGGAGCGTTGGAAGTGGCACTGCCAGTTGGTGAGAGCATTGAGTCCCCTCTGCAGCACAGGCTGCGGTACTCGGCCGCCAGCCCAGTCGGTAGCCTAGTGCTGGAGAGCGCATTGGTATGCTATGTGGCGGGCCACTATCTGCTTGATCTGTGTGCCCACGTTCTGGAGACGCAGAGTGGTGTTGACGACCATTACGTCGGCTGGTCAGAATGCCGGCTGCAAACTGCCGATAACATTATAATATGCATGTTATTATAATATACATGGTATATATAATATAATATGCTGATATAATATACATGGTATTATAATATGCAAACTACCGATGGTAAATAACTAATTATTGCATAGCTGCAAACACCTAGTTATTTCTGTTTTGGGCGAATCACGTGCACCGGTTATACAGCCCCAAAACGCCTTAACTACAATCCGACCGAGTGTCGTTATTTCTCGGCAGCTCCTGTGCATCAGTACGTGACAAGCGTGGTACACTGGCGTTCATAAGGGTCGATCCGCTCGAACCACACGAGGAGACGAAAAACTAGTCAGACATAGCCACGCCTCAGCCGACTGACGAGGCGCAGGCAGCAGACGGCATAGCCACGCCTCAGCCGACTGACGAGGCGCAGGCAGCAGACGGCATAGCCACGCCTCAGCCGACTGACAAGGCGCAGGCAGCAGACGGCATAGCCACGCCTCAGCCGACTGACGAGGCGCAGGCAGCAGACAGCATAGCCACGCCTCAGACGACTGACGAGGCGCAGGCAGCAGACAGCATAGCCACGCCTCAGCCGACTGACGAGGCGCAGGCATTAGACAGCATAGCCACGCCTCAGCCGACTGACGAGGCGCAGGCAGCAGACGGCATAGCCACGCCTCAGCCGACTGACGAGGCGCAGGCAGCAGACGGCATAGCCACGCCTCAGCCGACTGACGAGGCGCAGGCATTAGACAGCATAGCCACGCCTCAGCCGACTGACGAGGCGCAGGCAGCAGACGGCACAGCCACGCCTCAGCCGACTGACGAGGCGCAGGCAGCAGACGGCATAGCCACGCCTCAGCCGACTGACGAGGCGCAGGCATTAGACAGCATAGCCACGCCTCAGCCGACTGACGAGGCGCAGGCAGCAGACGGCATAGCCACGCCTCAGCCGACTGACGAGGCGCAGGCAGCAGACGGCATAGCCACGCCTCAGCCGACTGACGAGGCGCAGGCAGCAGACGGCATAGCCACGCCTCAGCCGACTGACGAGGCGCAGGCAGCAGACAGCATAGCCACGCCTCAGCCGACTGACGAGGCGCAGGCAGCAGACGGCATAGCCACGCCTCAGCCGACTGACGAGGCGCAGGCAGCAGACAGCATAGCCACGCCTCAGCCGACTGACGAGGCGCAGGCAGCAGACGGCATAGCCACGCCTCAGCCGACTGACGAGGCGCAGGCAGCAGACGGCATAGCCACGCCTCAGCCGACTGACGAGGCGCAGGCAGCAGACGGCATAGCCACGCCTCAGCCGACTGACGAGGCGCAGGCAGCAGACGGCATAGCCACGCCTCAGCCGACTGACGAGGCGCAGGCAGCAGACCGCATAGCCACGCCTCAGCCGACTGACGAGGCGCATGCAGCAGACAGCATAGCCACGCCTCAGACGACTGACGAGGCGCAGGCAGCAGACGGCATAGCCACGCCTCAGCCGATTGACGAGGCGCAGGCAGCTGACGGCATAGCCACGCCTCAGCCGACTGACGAGGCGCAGGCAGCAGACAGCATAGCCACGCCTCAGACGACTGACGAGGCGCAGGCAGCAGACGGCATAGCCACGCCTCAGCCGACTGACGAGGCGCAGGCAGCAGACGGCATAGCCACGCCTCAGCCGACTGACGAGGCGCAGGCAGCAGACGGCATAGCCACGCCTCAGCCGACTGACCAGGCGCAGGCAGCAGACGGCATAGCCACGCCTCAGCCGACTGACGAGGCGCAGGCATTAGACAGCATAGCCACGCCTCAGCCGACTGACGAGGCGCAGGCAGCAGACAGCATAGCCACGCCTCAGCCGACTGACGAGGCGCAGGCAGCAGACGGCATAGCCACGCCTCAGCCGACTGACGAGGCGCAGGCAGCAGACGGCATAGCCACGCCTCAGACGACTGACCAGGCGCAGGCAGCAGACGGCACAGCCACGCCTCAGCCGACTGACGAGGCGCAGGCAGCAGACAGCATAGCCACGCCTCAGCCGACTGACGAGGCGCAGGCATTAGACAGCATAGCCACGCCTCAGCCGACTGACGAGGCGCAGGCAGCAGACAGCATAGCCACGCCTCAGCCGACTGACGAGGCGCAGGCAGCAGACGGCATAGCCACGCCTCAGCCGACTGACGAGGCGCAGGCAGCAGACGGCATAGCCACGCCTCAGACGACTGACCAGGCGCAGGCAGCAGACGGCATAGCCACGCCTCAGCCGACTGACGAGGCGCAGGCAGCAGACAGCATAGCCACGCCTCAGACGACTGACGAGGCGCAGGCAGCAGACGGCATAGCCACGCCTCAGACGACTGACGAGGCGCAGGCAGCAGACGGCATAGCCACGCCTCAGCCGACTGACGAGGCGCAGGCAGCAGACGGCATAGCCACGCCTCAGCCGACTGACGAGGCGCAGGCAGCAGACGGCATAGCCACGCCTCAGCCGACTGACGAGGCGCAGGCAGCAGACAGCATAGCCACGCCTCAGCCGACTGACGAGGCGCAGGCAGCAGACGGCATAGCCACGCCTCAGACGACTGACGAGGCGCAGACAGCAGACGGCATAGCCACGCCTCAGCCGACTGACGAGGCGCAGGCAGCTGACGGCACAGCCACCCCTGATCCAACTGGCCAGACCTAGGCAGTGGACGCCCCCCCTATCAAGACGCTGTCTCTCCCCGAGATCGATACTGTTCAATAAGCTAACGACTGAAGCATATCAAAGCCTCGCTTGGCTCGGTGCCATCCATGCTGCACAGGCTCGGCGTCGATGGCTATTGGGCAGCTGGCCATCGACATGGCTCGGAGCGGCCCCAACCAAAGCGTATTGGCAGCGCGACGTCACAGCGGCATGAAGCCAAGCGCTTGAGCTTGGCGCGACGTCCCCCATAAGCTTATCGTAATTCAAGGAGGTCACTTTTTGAGGAAGCCAAGCGCTAAAACGAAACGTTTTGAGATGAAAACCGTTCCGTGTTTCAAAGACGCAATCCTTTGCTATCCAGAAATGCAACCTATTTGGGTTCACTTGATTATGAATATTGTATATATATTTTCAAAGATAATCACGAACCGTTCTATGGTGCCTATGAAGGCAAAATGGTATGGGGCGAGGAATGTATAGAGGGAGTAACGCGACTCTAATCAATGACGGGTCTGGAATTTCGCTAAGGAGTGTGGGGATAGAACTTTGGGAGGCCCCTACATGCTATCAGGTCAGAGGCCCCGAAACATAGCCAGACGAAATCGGCAAGATCCATGATCGTCTCCTTCCCCAAAAGCAAAACAATGTCATTAAGGGGGTTTTAATGAGGTAATACCGAATACAAAATAAGGTAGGAATTTAGTTATTAAAAAAGATCAAGCCGAATTAAAACTCGCCCAGCATAGCCTTGCTCCTGTAAATTTTTATCTTCTAAATATGAAGGACCCATTTTGTGCTCAATAATTTTAAAATTTGTATAAACTAACTTGGCTTAGCTAGCCTATCTATTTTCAGAACAAATTTAATATTTGTCTGAAATAAATAGAGCACATTTTCAAAATATGTTTCATCGAGGACTCGGTCGGAGGTGACAAATGCCGACGACACGCCGACGCACGTCGGTGACAGATAAAGGGACACGGAAGGCTCTAATGAGACAGCCAAGGACTGACCGGCCTCTTTTCCCAAGTTTTTAAAAAACAATTTTTGGAGGAATTAATCATTGCAAGGTCCTTTTCTAGGCTAGTTTACATTGGCCAACGACACATTGTATATACTGGTGACGTCCCTTTGAGTCAGCCACCGGCTGAAAAAACCAGCGTCGCAGGTGGCGGCCAATGTTATATTCCCATAGACGTCGGCAATATGTCGATGGGACAGCAGCGCGCTGTCTCATGTGTGACCATTGTGGCGTGGTCAACCTTACTAAATCACCTGTCTGAACCAAGGAGAATCTGGTCCTGGATAATGACGCCATGGAAGTAAAAGACATCTGCTTGCCCGTAAGTAGCGTAATAATTCGTGAAATATAACAGGAAATCAACACGAAGACAATTTTGTCAAACACACCACCACGGATACCCCCAATTTTACCACTTACATTGATGGATCCGCGGCTAGCTGTGTAATTTCCTGTGACGTCATCAAGGTGTCGAGAACAAACTATAACTGATGGCTTAAATGGATCCCCATGACTTTATCACACGGGTTGACTGATTTCAATCACACATTTACAAGCAAACATTTACAACCATACCTACTTTAATGGCAACAAATATGAAGAATCAGAAAGCATTTCAACCCAAAACTACCATTTTCGATGCAAAGGCATAACCAAACTAAGCCTAACCTGCTTTTGAAGAAAACAATTTCTTTTAAATTGGAATATGACAAAATCTCCAAAATGCTTCAACTTAAAAACCCTAACTTCACCTAACCTAGCATAACCAAACCATGTTGTTTGTGGTAGAGGAAAAATATTAGCAAAACTGATCTTGTGAACCTCTTAAACAACAATAAGATATTATTGAAATTGAAGGTAACAACAAGACAAGTTTTACACACAATTTACCTCCATGACGCAAGCAAAGTGGTAGGTTTGGCTGAGTTAAGCTGGGTTATGCTCTTGTCGTAAGCTAAAAATGTATAATTGGAGGGGAATTTTGGCCTCGCTTGACATGTTTGGTGGGCCATCACAAGAAGCATTAATTACCTGATCATATTATGGCATTTACCTGTACCATCGTTCCTATCTTGCTCCAACACCGAGGGACATCTTGACGCGCAAAAGCTGTTCTCCGTGCTTCAACATGTTGTACCTCTTTATGTCACGCAATTCTGCTTTATGCTTAACACAGCCACAATTCACCTTCCTTCATGGTACAAAGTGGTCGACTTTCCCATCGTTCCAGCTGCTCTCAAGGGCGAAGAAAAATCCTCTCCTTTATACCTGCCGATGAATCGATGATTGAAATTAATCAACCCGACTGCTAAGGTCATGGAAAACCATTTAAGCCATCGGTTATAGTTTGTTCCCGACACCTTGATGACGTCACAGGAAATTACACAGCTAGCCGCGGATCCATTAATGTAAGTGGTAAAATTGTGGGTATTCGTGGTGGTATGTTTGACAAAATTGTCTTCGTGTTGGTTTCCTGTTTTATTTCACGAATTATTACTCTAATTACGGGCAAGCAGATGTCTTTTACTTCCATGACGTCATTGTCCAGGACCAGATTCTCCGTGGTTCAGACAGGTGATTTGGCAAGGTTGACCGCGCCACAATTGTCATACATGAGACAGTGCGCTGCTGTCTCATCGACATATCTTCGACGTCTATGAGAATATAACATTGGCCGCCACCTGTGCCGCTGTTTTTTTTTCAGCCGGTGGCTGACTCAAAGGGCCGTCACCAGTATATAAAATGTGCCGTATGCCAATGTAAACTAGCCTAGAAATCTTCCATTATTAATTCCTCCAAAAATATGTTTTAAAAAATCTTGGGAAGAGAAGGGCGGTCAGTCCTTGGCTGTCTCATTAGAGCCTTCCGTGTCCCTTTAGCTGTCACCGACGTGCGTCGGAATGTCGCTGGCATTTTTCATCTCTGACCGAGTCCTCGATGAAACATTGGCACATCTCGGACTGACTCGAATCGGCCGAAGCTGTCGCTCAGACCGCCTCACACTCGGCCGAAGCTGTCGCTCAGACCGCCTCACACTCGGCCGAAGCTGTCGCTCAGACCGCCTCACACTCGACCGAAGCTGTCGCTCAGACCGGCTCACACTCGGCCGAAGTTGTCGCTCAGACCGCCTCACACTCGGTCGAAGCTGTCGCTCAGACCGCCTCACACTCGGCCGAAGCTGTCGCTCAGACCGGCTCACACTCGGCCGAAGCTGCCGCTCAGACCGCCTCACACTCGGCCGAAGCTGTCGCTCAGACCGCCTCACACTCGGCCGAAGCTGTCCGCTCAGACCGCCTCACACTCGGCCGAAGCTGTCGCTCAGACCGCCTCACACTCGGCCGAAGCTGTCGCTCAGACCGCCTCACACTCGGCCGAAGCTGTCGCTCAGACCGCCTCACACTCGGCCGAAGCTGTCGCTCGACTGCGCCACCCGCCGAAGCTGTCGCTCAGACCGCCTCACACTCGGCCGAAGCTGTCGCTCAGACCGCCTCACACTCGGCCGAAGCTGTCGCTCAGACCGCCCCACCCGCGCGCGCGGCTCACGGGTGGCGTTCGGGCTTTCCCAGGGCCCTGACGG
The DNA here is from genome assembly GCA_034440615.1 of Ashinkailepas kermadecensis. Classification (NCBI taxonomy): domain Eukaryota; kingdom Metazoa; phylum Arthropoda; class Thecostraca; family Neolepadidae; genus Ashinkailepas; species Ashinkailepas kermadecensis. Next base: position 47,140 of record JAOTOM010003140.1, read on the forward strand.
GAGCTGCCGGTGCGCGGGCAGACAAAGGGCGGCGCCGGCCCCGTCCCTTTACGGCTACCCACCCAACCCATCCCCCCCGCCGTCTCAACCCGGCCGCGGCCGTCCATGACCGCGGGGCTGGCCGTTGGGGCGACGGCTGCGGCCGGCCCGCCCGCGGGGGGGCGGCTGAGGCGGAGGGGGGCGGCGGGGGGGGAGGCGCCGGCGGGGGCGTGTGTCTGGGTGGGTTTTGTGGTAGGGGGGGGGGGGGTAGCCGTAAATAGGGCAGCTAGGGGTGCGGGATTACAATAGGCCGACGGGCGGGGCAACCGGAGGTTGTAGGGCCCCGCGGTAAACCTCACCGAGTAATTTCCGGGGGGCAACCCGCTGGGCTGCTATATATATATATATATATATATATATATATATATATATATATATATATATATATATATATGTATATGTATATATGTATATATGTTAAAACACAGAACAATGGGAGCATAGCTTTATTAACAACGTTTCGGCTCACGCCTTTCTCAAGCTATGAACAATTTACAGGCATGGGGTGTTTAGCACTTGTCGTCTTTTTCTTCTTTTGTTTTCTTCTTTTTTCAGTTCTCCTCTTCTTTTTTCCCTTTACTTTTTCCCCCTCTCTTCCTTCCCAATTCGAACACAGGTCACGAGACATCAATCATAAAGCACTTCGCATGTGCTGACACTGAATGAACGAGATAGTGAAAACAGTACATTGGAAACGACCAAATCAGTACGACAGTGATGTTTAACCTATCCTTTTTCAATATGTTCCACAATCAGTTCCGCTACAACACTTGCAATTTTGAAACTACCATTGATATTCTCCATTGATATTTGTTTGACCCATTTGTTTGACCACATCCATTGACATTGATATTGAAACACCATTGATATTCTCACGTGTGGCAATATACGCGGATTCCACTGTCTTCCGACACCTCTTCCCAAGTCCACCACTAAGAACAGATGCTTCTTTCCAATTTTGGAGATGGTCTTCTTCATCAACATGCACCACCATAGCATTAGAGAGTCTATGGTATCTGAGGTCTGAACGATGTTCCCTAATTCTAGCCCCTATCCCCCGTCCCGTTTCCCCATAGTAACTTTTTCCACATTCTCCCGCGCAAGGAATTTTGTAGACTACGCTTTTTTCGTTCACTTTGCGGACCCTTTCTTGACTATGTCTTTGATTTTGACCCCTGCTGAGAGACTGATGTTGATTTTGTCTTTTGTGAATCGGGAGATGGTGACTGCTCCCTGTGTTCCCGGTACTGATATGCATCTTTTTGTCAAAACTCGTTGCTTGGCCTTTGTCATGCACATCACCTTTTTTTTCGCTTTTTGGCGCAACTTCACTATCAGACCCTCTGGATATTTCAGCAACTTGAAAGACTCCTTGATGAAAATCAATTCTTCTGCGAGGCACTCAGGACTGCATATTCTATGAGCCCTGTTCTGTGTTTTAACAATTTGTCATTCCATCTTAACTAGTACAAATATGTATATATGTATATGTATATGTATATAAACATCGCACTGGGGAAAAACCGTGTCGTCCGTATAGTCCACCATTATACGTATGCAGCGGTCCGTGCAAATACGCGGCGCCTTACAAACCTCTGTTGGGTTTCTGGCGTCTTGACGGGGTCAGTTACAGAGCATGTCAGCCTTCTGCAAGCGCTCCTCAGCTGTTCTGCGCACCGCGTCAGCTAGCGCAGTCGGCTGTAGAGCGCCAGGGGCTCAGTGCTGACACTTGGCCACCTCTCCTGCAGCAACTAGGCCAGGCCTCTGGTAACCCCAGGAGCCCGACTAAGCTTATTCATCGCCTGTTTAGGGGTCCGACGCTCTACTCCTTTGCCAGCATGCAAGGCGCAAAACACGACCTCGAACTGGTCGAGGCACTCCATCTACTGAGCGGACGGAATGTGGAGTGCACCGTGACTCATCAGCCTGCTCCATTCGGCTGCTACCAGCACCTCCTCTGCATTGTCTCTTGTAGAGCAGATAGAGTCGGCGACATAGGCCATGCCATATCGAGCAGCCTGCTGCTCGCCCTCAGATAGCTCTGTCGGGACCGTCTCCTGCACACCCAGCTGTTGCATATAGACGATCTCCGGTCCACCGTCCAATTCTCCTCCGACCAGCTCTGTCCTCTCCAGGACCGAGCCACAGCTGCTTCTGAAGCACCGCAGGTCACCTTCTGCGCTGCCGGTCGACGCCTCCCGGCTAGTACCGCTGGGCCGGTCGAGAGCCGAGCTCGGGAAATCGGCTAACGACCCGGCCTCCGGTCGCACCGGCGCCTGGCATGACACGGCCGGGGCGGCACCGATGCAGCAGTTCGACTGGTGACGGGCTGGTGTTCTTTTTGTGAGAACTTTGAGCATGTTCACCATCTCCCTAGCGGCAGTGCCCTTTGCCACAACCAATGCACCCTGAGACTTGCTGAGCTCCTGCTGAAGTAGCTCCAACTGCTTCTTCGTGTCACCCTGTGTTGGTGATGGACAGCTGGGATTGGGACCAGCATCAGCATCCTTAGGTTCAAACAGAACATCATCATCAGGCTAGTGAACATAACTGTCTCCAGTGTGCTCTGCTGCCGGCTCAGGATTTCCAGAAGCACTGAAACATCAAAATAATATCGTCAAAAAATACTAATTAACTAAACAGTGCCACACATAATGCACAGATAAGAAAATCAGATTGAACTGCTTTGGTTATTAATAATGTCGTTGTAATGCAATTACTTTTATGTTTGTTAATAACAGGCAGTAAAAACAAATCAAACATATGCCACAAAGGATTTCCATAAATGGCTGAGCAAACATTGGAAACAAAATTGCATTCCAAAATTTGGAGAAATAGCTATTATACACTGCAAACAGGTAAGACTGATGCAGCCACTTCTGTTGCAGATACACTCTTACTGTGACATATAAAACTGCAACAGGAATGTTCCCGTTCTAGAGAAATGTACATTTGTGTTTGTATTTGTATGCCAAATGCCACAAGATGATTCCACACCAAGATGATTCCAGGCAATCAAGTGCAACTCTACCTATGCCCTCATATTATATTGAACCTTTGTCCATGCCCTACATGGGTGTTTTCATGTGTCCTCCATGAAAAATACATGAAAACGTGAAAATGTAATTATTGTGCTACTTAACATCAAAGTGGGACTAAAGGCACCTTTTCAGAGATCCAATCTCTGAAAACATGTTTGCATCTCAGTTAAAGCTAGAAAAGATTATAATGGGCTGCATTCGTGTTTTTTTTGGTTGGTTATTGGTTGTACGACACGTCGACCGTTAAGTCATATAGCGTCGCCAATCTCTAACGCCGATTGGTCGCGGTCGAAGAGTAGCGACAGGTGAGACTCGAACCCACAATCTTTCGATTATGATTTAGTGTATTTTTTCCTGCTCATAAATATACCCGTCAGCCAATAAATGCAAAGACATCACAAACATTGCAAAATTTCTTCAAATTCTGCAATTCAAAATTGTTGGGTGTTATCTTGCCTCCCAACTGAAAAGTATGCATTCGCGGAGGAAATGAGTGGTCAGATCATGTTCAGCACATTTATAAACATTGCAGTAGAAAAGTAATTTCCAAGAAATCAGAAATTACACCAAACTGGAAATTCACATATTTTGTTTGAGTGGTCGGATCATGTTCAGCACATTTATAAACATTGCGTGAAGAAAAAAAATTCCACGAACTCAGAAATTACATCAAACTGGAAATTAACCAATTTTCTTATTCAAGTTATTTTTTTTGCATTTCGTGCATGTATTTAATCTCCCCGGTGCAGGTTTTTGTCCTCCCTGTGCATTTGGATGCCTATTTTTTTCACTGCTGTTGGGCCTCATAGAGCTGTTTGCCATACTTTGCAGTCTGGGTATACAGCATACGTATGGTGCATACCCACAGCCAACATATTCCCAAAGGCTTGTGGTGGAAATGGCATATGGTGGTTATGATCTGAGCATGAGGCCTAAAAATATATCCAAGGCTCCACCCCTGGTTGTCCCACAGACCAGAGAGCACTTTGCGCCATGGGGCGCATTCATAAGTACCAAGAGTCACAAGTACCAAGGTTCATAAGTTCCAAAATATGCCAGATTTGGTTTCATAAGTTCAAAAACTTGCCAGATAACTTCAAAATTCCCGAGTCAGGGCGGATTCACATTTTTGGTGCTGATGCTTACTTTTCAATTTGAACGATTAAGGCTGCGTTCTTTGTCACGTTCCGTCCACGAATTCCGTGGACTCTGACGTCATGTGTCGTTCTTTGTCCATTCCTCACGAATTCCGCGGTCAAATTTCGTGGGATCTTCGGGGAACGCGCGGACTGAAAAAAAGCTGTCCAGCCTCGTCCTGTGTGGTTTCTTCCAAATTGGCGACGCACATTGGAAGTGATGTGCGGGCCAAGGAAGACATTGCAAATTCGCAAGTAATGTTGTAGAGTGGATACGATTTGGCTAGATTGTGCGAAGATGTCACTAATGAATGTCATGTTCCCAACGGCGAGGGTTTTCCGTTGCAGCGTGGTCAAATTCTCAACTGTTGAGGTGAAACAGCAGTAAGCTAGACACTACCTTCAGAAACTTCTTTTTCTGATTATTTGCATCTCCACCCAGTAAACATGCCGATGTCGACCCGCTGTCCGCATGTGTCGGGGCGAGCTCGACATCTCGTGAACGGTATGCCGACATCGGACCGCTCTCGGCCCGACATCGGCATACTGACCTGGAATATCAACATATGTCGGGTTGAATTCGGCATATCAATAGCGGCCGGCTGACGTCGGGCCGTTGTCAGACATCTCACTCCCCAGTCGACAGTGGGCCCTAAGCGTCCCGACAGCAGTCTAACAGCGGTCCCACGTTGGCTGGGTTTCGGCTGCATATCGGCTTGGCGGACATTCCACTCCTCAGTCGACAGCGGGCCACTGGCGTCCAGATAGCGGAACGACGTCGGTCCACTGTCGGCATGTTCACTGTGCAATGACCAATGTAAATGTAATCCCTGCCCTTGACATGCCTGTCATAGCCTGCCCTGGACATGTCTGACATTCATCTACCTAGAACACGAGCCATCTCAGAATAGTTTCGCATTTTTATCCTTTTTATAGCTGATACCATGAGCATTAAATTAGGCATCAGTGGCCAATAACAATATCATAGGTGGGAGCTTTGTAGAATTACTGGTGTTGCCAACAAGTGATTCAACCACATTGCTTTAATGTAACAGTATGCAATGAATGCTAATCATACAAATTAGTGCGAAGGTTTCCGAACAGCGACACAAATGGCTCACATAAGTAATCCGGCGCGAAATTTCACAGAACGTTCCGTGGCTGCAGTCCACGAAATATGCAACGTCACAGTCCACGGAATCCGTGGAATGAAGGATACAAAGAACGCACCCTTAGGGTGCGTCACATGAGTAAGTCACATCGGTTCACCATACTGATATCAGTATGGTGTGATAACGTCATAGGTATGGCACCGAGGCTTCAACTGGCTAATGCTACAAATGGTTCACATACCTTAATGAGATGGTCCAAGTAGCTTAACCTAACCTAACCTCATGGTGCATTACATAAATTATAGCTATGATAAACTGAGAGGTAAGCAGGTTAGGTTAGGTTGGGTTAGGTTACGTTAGGTTAAGCTACTTCGACCATCTCATCAAGGTATGTGAACCATTTGTAGCATTGGCCACTGGCCAGTCAACCTAACCTCATGAGCATATTATATAAATTACAGCTATGATAAACCAAGAGGGAAAGAGGGTAGGGCAAATTAAGGTTGGGTGGGGTGGGTTAGGGTTATTTTATTTAAAAAAATTTTAAAAACTTATTAAAGTAATTTAAAAATTTTTATAATAAAAAAAAAAAAAAAAAAAAACAAAACAAAAAAAAAAATCAAAAAAAAAAAAAAAAAAAAAACCAAAAAAAAAAAAAAAAAAAAAAAAAAAAAAAAAAAAAAAAAATTATTTTTTTTTTTTATAAAAAAAAAAAAAAAAAAAAAAAAAAAAAAAAAAAAAAAAAAAAAAAAAAAAAAAAAAAAAAAAAAAAAAAAAAAAAAAAAAAAAAAAAAAAAAAAAAAAAAAAAAAAAAAAAAAAAAAAAAAAACAAAAAATGCAAGATACCTTTACTAGAAGGTAGATCGAAGTTTTCCTTCAAGCCCGCATGACGTCATCCGAAGGTTTTTTAATATGGTATCAATATGGTTGCAGAATACTTTTTCAAATCATACGCAATGGTTACTTTTATTTTGCTTCCTCTACAAGCAAGTATATTTATCTTCCGCTGACTGAGTTATTAATATTGTCCTGTTCTTTCCATTGAACATTTGTTACGACACATATTTTTATCATGCATTGGCAAGGTTGGATTTGTGCATTGTAATCTTGCATGTTGAGAGGAATATTTTGTAGTCATCCAGTATGGATAATATTTTTTTAAAACCTTATGCATCGTAACTCAATCTGCACCCCCTCTCGGTGAATTTTGAGCACTTTTACTTGATCACAGCAGCTCATTGTCAAACTTAGGAGGTAACTTAGGAGATTCAACCTCCAGATGAGAAAACAAGAAACAATTTTCTGAAGAGGGTAGTGTTCTGGATTCCAAAAATCCACGAGCAGCGTATTTTTCCAAACATGTACATATCTACCTACATTGACATACAACAGTCATTGAAAACATAGCTTTTTCTAGGCCAGCTAGACTAAGGGCACGGTGCATTATTCCTTGATTAATTTTGCATGGATTATTGACGATACATGCATAATTGAATATTTATGTACAATGCAATCATGCTATGAATGCCTTCCTGAAACTTTCCATGAGTTGCAGTCTGATTTCCTGTAGTATGAATTCAGCATCTAGATATTATGTTTGAATGTAACACATCTCTGTTTCAGGTGTCATGCCTTACTGTACAGTACCAGAGCATAGAGGTGGCACTGGGCAGGCAACTTTAATAAAGAAGAAATCTGGTTACACCATTCTTATCAGGATTCTGCCTTAGCAAAATCTCTTAGCATACAATAAAACACGTCTAAGTTCTTAAATGTTGGGGAACCAAGAGTATACTCCAAGCATTTCAAAGAAATTGATAAGAGAAGAAACCTAAAGAAAGATCTGCTCAACCCTGCCTCTTTGCAGCGAAGCAAATGTCTCCTACCATCAGCTATTCCTACCATAATATTCCCACCAGCCAAAACCCTGGGTAATCCTGAATTTTTTTTATTATTATTGATGTTTACATCATTTGCAAGATTACTTTGTTGTGTTTTTCCCTGCTTCATTTGCATGTTGACAATGTTTTTCCTCCACCAAAGAAAAAGATGGATAGGCCTGGTTAGGCTATATCCTTTTATTTCAAGATTTTGATACTTTTCTCTGAGAAAATAGATTAGGCTAGCTAATTTTATGCTAGGTTACCTTGCAATTTCTAAAGCTTTAAATAATTAGTTATTGTATATGAACCAATTTAAAGCCCTCATTTTTGGTATTATTTTGCTTTTCAACGAATTTGTGTGCTTGTTGGTAAAAAATATGTTCTTTGTACACCGAAATAACAATCACGATAAGACCCTCATGTCAAGCATTTACCACTAAGTTGTAGCTACACTAAGTTTGGGTCAAAGGTATGAGAAATAGATGATTTGGGTCAGATCTGCTGACTGAAATGGTGCATTCATGAGCTACATTTTTTTACAGAATGGACAAAGAATGATATCAGGTGACAAATGTATCCATTAGATACATTTACAGTTGAACAAGTTTTTTTCTGCTATATAGTGGGCTGGATCCAGCCCACTATATCTGTTCTATCATCAAAACTTAGTCTGGAATACAAGCATAATCATTTTTGTTGAAAAAATAGCATAGTTCTTGTCATAGGAACACATGTTCAACTTTATTGACAAAAAGTATCAAGCCTTTTGGAATGGCATTATATAGGTTTTGTTTAAGTGATTGGAGCACGATTGCTCGATGTCCTGACCTGTGTATTTTAAGTATATGTCTCAAACTTAGTATAAAGGAGAGGTTATCATGAGATAACAAGTGAGTGATGCCTATATTTAGGTTGATTCTTTCCATCAACAATTATAGGATTTGTGTAAAATGCCGCCACACGCCACGGTCTTCACTGCGGAGTTGATGGCCATCAGCAAAACTCTTGCATACATCGAGGTTGACGACGATATTTTACATGTTATTTTGACTGATTCTCTGAGCAGTCTTGTGGCGTTGCGCAGTTTTAACCAGCAACATGTCATCGTACGAGACATTTTATCGCACCTTACTTCTCTGCATCGCATGGGAAAACAGGTCATACTTTGCTGGATTCCAGCACATGTCGAAATCCGTGGTAACGAGCTGGCCGACAGGGCTGCAAGGCGTGCAGCACAAGCGCCAAGGAGTCGCGTTCTCCCACTTCTTGCCAGTGACTACTACCCAATTATCTCATCATTTATTCTCAGACAGTGGCAGGGCAAATGGGACCAAGTGGAGTTCAACCAATTAAAGCAAATCAAACCATAGTTAGCTCCGTGGCCAACGTCCTTCAGCCAAACTAGAAGGGACGAGGTAGCCATCTGTCGTCTCAGAATTGGTCACACTCTAGCAACACATAGGTATTTATTGTGCGGGGACGACAGGCCGAAATGTGTTAGGTGTAATGCCGCACTGACTGTGCACCATGTGCTGGTGGCGTGCCAAGCATACACAGAAGAACGTAGGCGCCACTTCGGATATGATGCGAATGCTCTGAGGTTGAAGGACTTATTGGGAGATTATTCCCGATTTATACACAATGGAGCAGTTTTGTGCTTCCTTGCGGAGATGGGATTTGACGTAATACATGCACCTGCCTAACTGATTATTTGTTTCCCCAGATCTTATATCAAGCGCCTTAATAGCTACCGATGTTTTATATTCGTTTGTGAGTATGACGCGTGCTTAGGCAACCTTGTTATGGGTGAAATATAACCCAATGGGGTTGACGCACCCTAAAACCCCAATATTCATAATTAAAATGGCAAACATGCATAAGAAGCCTCTGGGCCATTTTTTATCACAATGTTGTTTTTCTGGTGATTTCTGATTTCTGATTTCTGATTGTTCCTTTGGAAAATGAAAACTTCCAAGGATATAAGCACTTTAAGTTCAAGTACTTCTATCTAAGAAATCAGTCCAAGAAAAGAATATCAAAAACATTGAAATAACTTTTAAAAAAGCAAGAAGAAAATTGACTACATATACCTGCTATCCCACCTCAACAACATATGGGAAGTGTGGGAAAAGGTTTTGGGTGTGGTGGTATATAATGAAAAATAACATGGTACAATTATCAATAAATATTAATGCAACCTAACCTAGCCTACTGATGTTCGACGGCCTAACACCTACCGATGTTGAATCACTTAAACGCACTAATATTGGATTACTTAAAACCTACGGATGTTGGATTGCCTAAATATGATTTTAAAATGTGATTTTCAAAACAAATTGCAGAGGACTGTCCATAATAGCCAATGCACGTGGAGGGCATGTATCGTGAAATAAATAAATAAATATATAAATAGGAAGACGTCAGCCTTCCACAGCCGCCGGCTGCCAGCGACCATCGTGCAGACAACGGGTCAGGCGTGCACGGTCAAGTTCGCGGACCGCCGATAGGTCATTCACATAATGACCAGATCAGGTCGCGAGTGATGCCGTTGCTGTATCCGTTCCCGAAGCCGTCCCGTCGGCTCCTGCGACGTCATTTGCCCGAGGGGTATCTCAGCTGAGGCCACCATCAGTGGTAGCCTTACCTGCTGGCGTGTGTGTTCCCTTGCCGCCCCAGTTCAGTACATAATATATATATATATATATATATTATATATATATATATATATATATATATATATATATATATATATATATATATATATATATATATATATATATATATATATATATCACACAAATACACAAATATATATATTACGTGGGCTATATGGGGCCTCCTGTCGGTGGCGGATCCAGGGAGGGAAGTTGGGGCATGTGCCCCCCCCCATAAAAGGTGGCGTCCCTTCGACTAGGAAAATGCGTCCCTCCGCGAAGGCTCGAGTGCACCCCAACACCCTCGAATTTTTCAGCCACAGGCGCCTCTCGGCAGGAAAGGCACCCTCTCAAGCTACTTTCGCGGTGGCGCCACTCCAAACACGTGTCCCCTCCCCAAGATGACAATTCCTGGATCCGTCCCTGCCTCTTGTGGCAGCTATTGGTTTCCTGTAGCGGCTATGGGACCTCTTATGACGACAGAGAGCCTCCTAGTGCGGTCTAGGGGCGGTCAGATCATTTCAGGCGGTCTTCTGTGGTTACGTTTCGGAAACTCTCCTGCCACTGAGGGGAAGAAGCTAAGGCGCACTTAGCTTCCCCCCCTCTGTCTGTCCTTTCTTTCGCTCTTGAACGGGGGTGACAACTTGACCAGCTAAAACGGACGGTAGAGGGAGCCTACCAATATCGGGAAAAATCCCTTTATTTTGGAGGCACTTGATGGTCAGCCTGCCGGAAACGGCACATTGTTAGGCAGGAAGATTGTTACTGGGTCATTTAGGATACATTTTGCTGAAGCTGAAGAATAGGTCTTTCAATTGGTATACGTCAAAGTGATCTATATTGCCATAAAACATGCAAGAGAGCGTAGAGAAAAACGGTAAAATTGCATGTAAACCAATGGTGAAGGGAAGCCTTCAAGCCCGCTACCAAACCAACTTCGTGTGGGGGCCCGGTTTCGTGGGCATATTTACTAAGGGGGAGGGAAATTTAGAAAAAATTTTTACTATTCTTCTAGTATATTAGGAATTTTTTTTAAAAAATTTATTTAAGGAAATATAAAAAGACACCAAAAAAAAAAGAGAAAAAAGAGGAATTTTTTTTAATTATTTATATAAAAAAGCAATAAAAAAAAAAAAAAAAAAAATGGCGGGCCCCTGTTCTTTTTTTTTTAAAAAAAAAATAGTTTTTTTTAAAAATAAATGATGATTGTTTTTTTTTTACATTTTTTTTTTTAAAAAATATATTTTTTATAAATGGAAAGATTTAAAAAAATAAAAAATATAAAAAATAGAAAAAAAAATATTATAAATTTATTTTTTATTGATTTAAAAAAAATAAAAAAAAAAAAAAAAAAAAAAAAAACCAAGCAATCTAATTGAACTAATCTAAAAAAAAAAAAAATTTTTTTTTTTTAAAAAAAAAAAAAAAAAAAAAAACATAAAACTTTATAAAAATAAAAAAAAAAAAATACCTCTCTATCAAAAAAAAAAAAAAAAAACAAAAAACACAAAATAAAAAATTTAAAAAATAAAAAAATTAAGCTACCTTTGTCAATGTGAATACCTTTTCAGATACCTTATCTCTGCTGTAAATGTGAATATTTTCAAGAAATGATTTGGCAAACACTTGATTGTTCCAAGATACCTAGCACATGAACATGGACATTGATACGAGACTGGCAAGATTACGTGATATAATTGATATATCCCATGTACGTCATACCAAAATCCTGTGATTTCAGTGCATTTTACAACATGTTTGGCTTCCCTTGTACTTCCTATTGGGTTGGCTTATGGTTAGATTGCATGGTGAAAGATTACCATAATATATCGTCTGTATTATTGCAGTTTAAGGCAATGACAAGACAAGTTTTACAAGCATTTTACCTCCATGAAGCATGCAAATGGGTTAGGTTTGGTTCAGTTAGGTTATATTAGGGTTTTGTTGTAAGCTAGAGGAAAAAAATATTATAAATTTTTCCAAAATATATTGAGTATTTTTGTCTTCAAAAACAGCTCATGCCTCATAGGCTAGGTTATGTTAGGTCAGGTTTTTCGGTAATTTTTTTTTATAAAAGGTGTTTTGGGGATTTTGGGAATACTTTTTCAGAATATGATGTTTATGAACATGACTAAGAAGATGTGACCACTCATTTTCGGTGCTGATGCTTACTTTTCAATTTGGACAACGTCACATTGGTATGGTATAATGATGTCATAGGTATGGCACTGAGGCTTTGACTGGCTAGTGCTACAAACGGTTCACATACTTTAATGAGATGTTCCAAGTAGCTTAACCTAAACTAACCTTTAGTTAGTTATTTGGGTTTTAGGGTGCCTTGACTACTGAGGTCATTTTGCACCCATACCTAAACTAACCTAACCCAACCTAACCTAACCAAACCTGTTTACCTCTTGGTTTATCATAGCTATAATTTATATAATGTGCCATGAGGTTAGGTTGACTGGCTAATGCTACAAATTGTTCACATACCTTAATGAGATGGTCGAAGTAGCTTAACCTAACATAACCTAACCCAACCTAACCTGCTTACCTCTTGGTTTATCATAGCTATAATTTATATAATGCACCATGAGGTTAGGTTAGGTTAAGCTACTTTGACCATCTCATTAAGGTATGTGAACCATTTGTAGCATTAGCCAGTCGAAGCCTCAGTGCCATACCTATGATGTCATCACACCATACTGATGTGACATGGTTCAAATTGAAAAGTAAGCATCAGCACCAAAAATGAGTGGTTGCATCTTCTTAGTCACATTCATAAAAATCTTATTCTGCAAAACAATTTCAAAAGATCCCAAAACACCTTTTATCAAAATTTACCAGTTTTATCAAAATCTGACTTGTTTTTTTAAAAATGGTTTCAAAGTTTTCAATTCTTAACAAAATAATTTGTTTTTTCATGGAAGGTTTGGCTAGGTTATGCTGGGATATATTGCATAATTTTTTCTTGGTTTTGAACTACTTTTTATCCCATGTTACCCAACTTGAAGCCCTTTTTTGGTGTTATTTTGCCTTCCAACTGAACGTACACATTTGCAGAGCAGATAAGTGATCATATCATGTTCACCACATTCATGAACATGGTATTAGAAAAGGAATTCCAAGAAATTGGAAGCTAATTTAAACTGCAAATTTACCCCAACCCCATAAGAAGTTGTAAGCTCTGCAGTTGGCAACAGTCTATCTTCCAATTTCCTGTCAAATCCAGAGAAGCTGTTATTAAGGGGTTTTGCATAGTTGGAGCTGGACAAATTTCACATACCTCAATGAGATGTTCCTCATTGTGAACCATTTTATCATCACTGAAATCCTTAATTGGAATAGCTAATCAGACAATGGGCAAACATGGCCCTCTGTGGTTTGCATGGTCCTGACTGTGTTACATGGCTGGGATGCTTGGTACCCAGAAGGTATGCTACACTTCAAACAAATTACCTCAGTGGGAATAGCACAGTGTTGCCTAAAAACCTACATTTTGGCATTCTTCCAAAAAGAAAGAGCAGTTATATATCATCAGTGGGGTAATAGGTCATAACTGTGACACAGTTAATAAATTTCCACTTGCAACACAACAATTTTCTAAAAGGTTTCACCTTAATGTAAGTAGTCTCAAGAAGTTCAGAAGAAATTAACAAATTGAAATATAAGTAATGAGAAAGAATCTAACCTAACATAAACAACAATTCAAACCAAATAGCATATGCAAAACAATAACAAGAGCTGGAAGATCCTGTTCATTCCAACTGCTGTAACATGGCATCCCAGTCAAGTTTGTCAAGGGTGACCAAGTGTATCAGTCTGCTGTCGAGACTGGTTGCTGCCTCATGTTATATGAGTGTATGGAGTGCGAATTAATGTTGGATTTATATGGTGGCATATATGGCTTGTATGTTGGGGTTTCATTACATTATTTAGTTATAATTTTTTTTTTTACTATAACAGGTTTTTGCTTATGTATCATGCCTGTGCATGCCTTTCTTTTCTGTAGTGGGTACTATATCAAATTATTCCTTTTATGGGGGCAAAAGGGTGGTTGTAAGCAATGCCACTTTGTCTGATGATTCATGAGCCAAAATGTGTGCTGTGTCCTAGTTGTTCCCCAGGGCCTCATAAAATTATTGAACTATTTTGTGGAAGAATGATAGTGAAGTTTTTGTTTGGGTGCTGCAGTGTCCTGACTGACTTCATTTGTCCAACATGTGAGAGAGGATGATGATGATTTGGTTTGAGCTTTACAAATATTCATGTTCACAAAGTTTGAAAGAAACTCATCAGCATTCGGCAGCTTGCAGCCTGAAATAACTTATACAACATTCTGACCACAAAATTTGCATAGCTTTGCCGCAAATCATGAATGAAGGTCGGTTTAGCTAAGAATGTGGCAACATTGGAAGGGGGAATGTCCTCGATTGCAGGAGCGTCAGGGAATGTCCTTCAGCGCCACCCCGAGTCCAGCACATTGCCTTCACATACTCCCATGACCCTATCACTATAAAGTAAGTGCCGTGAGAGGGGAGTCCTTAACATACTGGGCTTGTGATCTCACCCTAGCCTGAGCCTGTGATCTCACGCTGATGAAAACGACATTGTTCTGAGGGGAAAAGGCTTGCCTACAGATTTTGTTTCGTTACTGGAAAGAAAACAACATCTATTGAAAGCAATTCACCACTTTGCGTCTTGCGCGCTGCCCGGCCCATATCCATTCGTAGTTACGGCGCGAGAGGGTGACGCATCGTGCACGTCATAAGGAAACCTGCGCAGAAAAGTGCGCAGAAGTTTATGATTTTCCCTCTGTATATGGCCTTGGGAACTTTATATCCCAGCCTATCTAGCACCATTCACCTGATATTGCATGACACACTCTTCAAGAATTCCAAACTCCTCCAATCACGCCCCATTGTGCTACCATAGCCAATCTCATCAATATCACATCCCAAAAGAAGGTGCTGACTCCACTGCCAGGTACACCCTATATAGCATAATATAATACTAGTAGTATAATATATCCTGTATAGCTAGTATAATACTCAATTTATTCGCATAATCAAAAACATAGGGATCCAAGTCTCAACAATAACACAGGGACCAGCATCCCCCACACTCATCGATGTCTTTCTACCTTATTATCCAGCCCTATTCACTTGATTTTATGTGACAAATGTGACCTAAGTGCCCTACCAATAATTTTCAGACTCCATCCATGCCTGCCTAAAGGGTACAGAGGTACAGTGCACACCAACTTAGCATAAATATCACCCCATCCACCACCCCTTAGAACTCAAAAACAAGATTTTGCAACCTGAAGTAGTTGTCCACCCTATTTTTAAATACATTCAATGAGGGACCCCCCACATCAGCAGGCAGGCTATTCCAGTGATCAACAATCCTTTGACTGAAGACCTGTTGTCACTTAGCTGTCCTACACCTTGGTTTGTCTAACGTGAATTGATGACCCCTATGTCATAGTCTAAATAGAAGGGCATCATTCAGATTGACCTGATCGAACCTTTTAATAATTGTATGCATTTCAATCATATCACCCCTTAATCTCCTATACTTGAGTACATATCTAATGCCATAAGTCTTTCCCCATATTCTAAGCTACCTAGTCCACTGATGAGTCACTGATGAGTCCACTGTCTTTGTGCTGTACTCTTTCTAGCATGTCTATATATATTGTTAAGTAGGGGCTAAGTAGTATATATATTATATATTGCCTGCACAGAATATTCTAAGTGGGGTCGTACATAGGCCAAGTACAGCATTTTCATCACTTCTTTGTGCCTATACCTCACAGTCCTACAAATGATTCCCTGCATTCTGATTGCCCTATTCCTAGCTGAGACACATTGTTTCTCTACTTTAAGATCATTGGAAACTAACACACCTAAACATCTTTCCTCTTCAATAACATCCAATCTCCTATCTCCCATTGTATATCTGAAAGTCTCACCTCCAGACCCAAGATGCATAACCTTACATTTTTCATAGTTGAAAGACATCTGCCATTGATCAGTCCACTTTTTATGTCCTCCAAGTCTAGTTGAATATTACTAGATTGCTCACTACTGTCAGCCACTCCTACCAATTTGATGTCATCAGCAAATTTGAACACCGTATTCCTGAGCCCTACACCAATGTTATTCACAATGATGATAAAGAGAAGTGGCCCTAGAACAGAGCCCTGTGGCACTCCACTCAAAACATCCTTCCATTCAGATTTACATCCATTTGTTTCCTTCCCCAAGGAACTAATGTCATTATCCTGAATTTATGAAAACCCCGTAAATTGCTCATGTCAGGGCTCTCTTGGAGTTTTGTAAATGACGTCGTTGAGAAGGTATTGAAGCTGGGAAGCTCTAATCATGCAGGCTGTAATCACAGAAGACAAGTTTGTAGGAAGAAAATGCATTTAAAAACATCATTCCTCCTATTTTACATGGGGTATCGGTGTTTTTCTGTGTGCTTGTGAGGGGGAATTTGCCCCCTCAATTTCGGCTTTGTCCCATGGACGTATGCTTCCGAAAATTATAGGAGGACCAATGGCGTACCTATATTTGCGTCAAAGGGAGGGAGCAAACGTATTTGGAGGGGGTTCGACATACCCCACGAAATGCCCTCGGATTTCGACCACTATTTTGTGTAAGGGGACCTTTTGAAATAAAATAATTAGTGACCAACTTAATTGTCCTGTGGAGGAGCCTAATCTACCACTATTGTTTCTGATTCGTCGGATTTCAACCCTAACTCCCCCATCCTGTCCTAAGGTTTTCTTTTGGTATCCCTTGATAAACCACCTCACGCTGCTGAAATTACACCTACGCAATCACTTTAACATGTAAAATTTCCCAATTTCTGACATTCCAGTTTATAGCGCCCGGTCGCCACGACGCCAACGTTCGTGCACGTGCACACTCATCTTGCGCATTCGGCGCATTCGCCACACTTCGTGCGATGCTACCGTTTCTGCTAGGCCTCCTACGTTTTGCTAATTGCTGCCAAATGATAGACTTGCGCCACATTTGACGTGATGGAATGCTTCGGATGTGCGTTCGCTGCGAAAATTCGATTAATTTAGTTCCATCGTTAGTTCCCTTCTTCCCACATTGTATGGTGGTTCAAAATGCGGATACCCGCTGAGCTTTGATGAACATCATATCTTTGATTAAATATGCTCCCAGATTGGCTACCGAACCGAGGCCCTGCCTCAGTGTTCTGTTTTTGGACCCGTTTCGTCTTTCTTCGTCTACGGATATGTCTTAGGGCTCCAATCCATTTTTGCTAGGGGCCCAACACATCTTCGAAACCCCTGCTCGTTTTATGGTTTGTTGTTTTTTGTGCACCGATGATTTTTTTTTAGGTGTCGGGCGTTTTCAAAGATCCCAATGTGTTTATTTAATACCCGGTCTTTTTGTTCGCTTTGGGACCATGTTGCTTTTTGCGTCCCCAGCCTCTTTTTCAGACCCTTGTGCGGTCGCATGACACCTGTATGCCTTGAGAAATTCTGGTGTATTTCCTTTAGAGCTCCCGGCATGTTTATTTAGGGCTGCAACGCATGTTTTAAGACCCTGTCGCTTTTTTGCGGGACTCTGGAGGGCCAGTTACATTTTCGGCCCCGTTGCGCTCTTAGGGTTCCGCTGTGTTTATTTGGGGCTACTGACGCACATTTGTGGGCCCCCAGTACGATTTTAGTGCTTCGGTGCGATTTTTCTGGGTCCCAACGCGACTTATCGCGCTCAGGCTCGTGGTTCCAGGGACCCAACGCTAGTTTTCTGTGCTCAACGCGATTTTGTGGATCTCTTCTGAATTTTTGTTAAAGTCCGAATCCCGGCCTGATTTTTCGAGCCCCTGGCGCCATATTTTTGTATCTCACCTCGATATTTCGAGCTCCGATATGTTTTTTTTTCAGGGCCGTACTCGATTTGTGAAGGCATCTGATGATATGTTCGGTGCTACAGAGCCATTTTCCTGACACGGACATCTATTTTTTTTAATCCCTCCATACTTTGGAGGGCTCCGGCTTGATTTTTTTTCGGATACCGATGCGATTTTTGTGGTCACACTGTGCTTATGTGGGGTCCTAGACGCTAATTTTTTGGAGCCCCGACGTGAATTTTTTATGCCCAGACCAAATTTGTCGGATTACCGATGGGAATTGTGGGTCCCGAGCGCGATATTTGGGGGACCGATTCGAATTTTCGGGGCGTGTTGTACTTAGCTGTTGCCCCAACGCGATCTTGTCCGTTCCTATTGCAGAATTTCGTACCTCGGAGCGAGTTTTCTGGGGCTCGTCGTATTTATTTGGAGCCCCTTGTGCGAATTCTGGTGGACCGACGCAAATTTTGGTGGCCCCAGCGCGACTTTTGAGGGCCAAGGCACGATATTTTTATCGGTGCTCAGACACGTTTTTTTGCGGTGCCCAACGGGTTTTTGGGGGAATTTGACCCGATTTTTGAGGCCGCAGAATGACATTCCGGTTAATAATGGATTTTTTGGGGAAGCTGCAACTTTTGGGGCCCGACGCGATCTTTTGTGCCCCCAGTGTGATTTTGAAGGGCTGCGACGCGACTTTTTTAGTCCAATGTAATCTTTTGTATCCCGACGTCATTTGCTTGGATCCCTAGCGCTAGTTTTAGCAACCTCGACACTTTTTGGGGGTCCAATACGTTTTGGAGGCTTTTGGCGCCATTGTTGGGTTCCAGAGTAATTATCCATGTCAGGATTGTTTTTCGTTGCCCGGCGTCATTTGTGTCCCAATGAGACTATTGGGGAACGGTACGACCTGGCGTGCCCCTATCGTGATTTTCATGGTCCGGGCGTGAATTTTTGGTACCCCAGGCTCAGCGTGATTTTCAGGGGCCGGCCGGATCTTTTTGGACCCATACCGTAATTTTCAAGTACTCCGGCACGACTCCTACCATTTCTTAGGGGCTTCTTCCTGCAAATCATAGGTCTTCTCTCGCGTCTTAGGGGTCTCGTCTCATTTCCTGGAGCCTCTTTACCGGTTTTGGACGTCTCCTCTTGTGTCCTACACTTCTCCATATTCAATGGCCCTCCTCTCCCGTCTTTGATGGCCTCCTCCTACATCCTGGGGCCCCTTTAGCATTGCATGGGGCTTCCTCTCATGCTCCAGGGGCATTATCTGCCAAATTAGGGGCCTCCTGCCACGCCTCGTGGGCCTCCTTTGTCCAGGCAAAGCCTTGCCCGTCTTGAGGGATCTTCAATTTTGGAAACCTCACCTTCTTCCATACCTGCTACCAACTCCCATCTTAAGGGCCTCCTCTCATTTCCTGGGATCTCCTTCCGGTCTTCAGGGCCTCATTCGGCCCTGGGGACCGCCTACTTCGTCTTCAGGGACTTCTCTCGAGTCCGGCAGGGGCCTCCTTTTCTCTTCTAGAGGCCTTCTTTTTCAAATTAGGCGCCTCCTCTCACGTCTTGTGGGCCTCCTGCTCTGTGTTTTGATTCGGTCCTTGCCCATTTTAAGGGTGGCCTCTTATCTCCTGGTGGACTCCTCTTCTCTCCCAGGTGCCTCATCTTCCAAATTACAAGCACCCTGTCCTATTTCAGTTGCCTTGTCATCTCCGGGAATCTTCTTACCTTTCTTGGAGCCTTCTTTCTCGCCTGGGAGCCATCCTTCTTATCTAATGGTCTTTCTCTCCTGTTTTAGGGGCCTCTTTGTTCATCATGGGGTCTCATTTCCAATCCTGTGTCGTCCTCTTCCGAATTAGGTGCCTCCTGCCACGTTTCTGGGTCATCCTTTTCAATCTTGGTGGAACCTTACCCATTTTGGGGCCTGCTTTCGCGTCTCCGAAACCCCATTTAATATCTACTGGCTTTCTCTTCCGCCTTAGGGCCTCCTCTCATTTTCTGGGGCCTCCCTTTCCGTATTGGAGCCTCCTGTGCAATCCTGGGGGCCTCCTTTGCAATCATGGGGCTTCCGTGCCAATTATTGGCACTCTTGATTTCTGGGGCCTCCTATCCTCTCATAAATTACTCCTTTTTCAAATTAGGGGCCTTCTCTCACGTCTTGGAGGCCTCATGGCCTGTGTTTGGAGCCTCATTATCCTCTTAGCAGGGCGCTTTTGCGTCATAGTCCAAAATCTTCACTCCAATGTCCTCCTCTTCCAAAATATGGGCCTCATCTGGCTGGTCTCAGTGGCCTTCTCTCATTCCTGCGGAGACCATCTTACCAATCTTGGGGCTCCCTCTTGCGTCCGGATAAATATATCCTATCATTCCTTATTTCCTCTTCCATCTTGGGGGCCTCGTTTTCGAAATTAAGAATATCCTGCCATCCATCGGAAGCCTTCTTGTCTAACCTAGGTGGCTTCTTGCCCGTCTCGGTGGCATCCTTTTCGTCCTGGGGCCTCCCAGGACGGGAGATCCTCCAAATATCTGTCCTACGTATCTTATGGGGATCTGATTAGATTACCCGGGGGCATCGTTGCCAGTCTTGGGGCCTCCTTGACAGCATGATCTTATGTCTCGTAGGCCTTCTTGCTCACCTTTTTTCCTATGCATTTCCGGATAGGGGCCTCCTGAAATTTCGGGGAGGGGGGGCAGTCTCACAGCAGGGGGGGCTGCCCCTCCCCCACCCCACACACACACACCACCCCCAGGTGGCGGCGCCCCTGCCAAGGGGTGCCACTGCAAAAGTACCTGGAGGGTGCCTCTGGCAGATAAATTTGACTCACCAAGTTGCACTTGGCCTTCCCAGAGGGACACATTTTCCTCTTAGAGGGGCATTTCTGGGTGAAAAAAAAACTTCAGGGGTGGGGAGCACTCAGCATTCCAGAGGGGTGCCTTCTCCTCTCAGAGGGTCCTTTGCCTGATAATCTGAGGAGTGTACACTCAGGCCTTCCTGGATGGGCACCACCTTCCATGGAGAGGGGGGGGCACGTGCCCCCTTTGTATCTGCTCAGAAAGCGATATTGCATGCAAGTTACATTTTCTTTAAAAAAAAACAATACACTAATTGCTTTTTTAAGATGAACAGAAGATGGAGTCCATGCTCTCTCCGTGTTCAATGATGCTGTATAGCTGATGCAGTTGATGTACCCCTAAGCTCAAATAACCAACCAACCAACCTCTCCATATTCAATTACCCAAATTTTCCTCTCCACATCCAGGATTGCACAGCACAAATCCAACCTTACTACATGATCATGCCATTTCCAGTAATGTTCAGCAGTGTTCTGTGTGATAGGAATCATTGGGAGGTTATCGCAAATTGCTATACATAGGAATTATTGGAAGGTTATTGCAAACTGCTATAAGAATATCACTGATGTTCCATATTTTATTAGTGATCACTGTGTGCTACAAGAAATGGTAGTTGTGATAAATATGAAGCAACATATTCACCATCACCTGTTATAGATTCTTATGTGGCTCTCTCACCTAGTTGGCTCCTCAAGTTCTCAAATTTCACCTCACCCAAAGATGTGCTCCGGGTTCCAGGGCTGATCGAGGGAGGGAGGGGGGGGCATTATCTGCAGGTGTCCCAGTCCATTAGTGATTGTAGATTTTTTGTATTCATTAGTGATTGGATAAAAATAGGGTATCAGATTGACATGGGAAGGAACAGGAACTGGAGAGTGTACCTTCAGCAGAATGTATATACTTAGAGTAGCCACTACATCTGCTCATGAATAGTTGTCACACAAAATTTCTGATGAGTTCAGCAAAGTGAAACACAAAGAAGTAAAGCTACTCTTCCAAGTTTGATTGATATGCTACCATGGTTAATCTATGCGTTATATTCATACAACAATGTGCCAAGATTCAAGCGCAGTGTGGCTTTAAATGCAGCCAGGTATATTAGGGTTATCAGGTGAAATCCATGTGGTACAGCATCTGAGGATAAACTATATTTTCCTACAATCTACTCATGCACATTTGTAAACCAATTTCAGTGAATGTCCACATTTGTGTGCCAATGGTGCCAGCACAAACATGTCAGTGATCTGGATGGCAGAATGGTCCTGGAAAATGTTCAAACATGGGATAATGTGTGCTCCAATCAGTCTACCTTTAACAGTGTACAATTGTAGGTTTTTAGATCTAGCTCCATGATCCAGGCAATCCATCCCATGTTCCACTTCCATGTCCACCTTTTCTGTACTGACTCTAGTCTTATATCACCTATGTATCCCATGTTCCAAATGCATGAGGAAAACTCCAAGACATGTCTGACATGAGTGATGTACAGGATTTTAATAAACTCATGAAAACCACATTAAGTGGACCTTAGTAATTTGCTGACCAGACTTCCAGCTTTTTGTACAATACCAGCGACGTGTTGATTGAAGCGCAAGTTTGTATCTACCATGATGCCGAAATCTGCATTTTCACTTGAGTAAGTCACTTTCATTTCCCTCCAACATATCACATTTTGTAATCAGATGAAGATCATCTCTGAAATTCCCAGAGCTTCATCAGTAGCTGAACATCACTTGCCTTTGAAAAATTAAAGAAAATTACATCCACCACATGGCCCTCATCTAGCCAGATGAGTGCCAAGTTTCATTTTGTTTGTTTTTCTCTGATATTATTTTCTGTGTATATGCTAATCCAGACAGGCCCCGGTGTCTCTTAGTAGTCTGATAACGTTTTGACTTGATGAGTGCTTGCATTATAAACAATACTTCCAATATACCAAATGGTTCTCATGTATCTAAATCGTGACATTTTCCTATGGCAACCATAATGGTGTAATAGGTACCTAGTTCGTATTCTTTCCAAATTTTGCTGCACATCAAAAGTCAGTGCCATCCCAGGACAAGATGTCGGGGTCTCCTACTCATGTACTCGCAGTTTTTCCACTGCCGTGGAAAAACTGCACTCCACTACCATGGAAAAACTGCGGCGCGCAACGTCGCAAAATTTGCAGAACCTTTTCCTTGACCATGTTTGCATCTGGCATGAACATTAAACCTCAGCTCATGAAAGGTTCTTATCCTAGCTCACGCCAAAGAGAATCACCCCAAAAAATGTTTGAGGATCTATAGATCATACATATGCAGAGATATTAAGATGGAACTTGCTACGTGAGTGAAATTTGGCTCTGTCTTCAAAACGTATATCTCTGACTTTTGCTTGTGGTCAGGTCAGTGACCTGAGGTCTTGGCCGTTTTTCACCCATTGTGGGCCAGTTTTCTCATTTGTGTAATATGCATGCTCTTCTAACATCATTTTCATCTTCGTATGTGTCCAGAAGCATGAGGTGAAGTTCCTTCTTTGATTTGTTTTAACTTGTCAAGTGTCCTGAGGTCAGTTTATGATTAAGTGTGCAAAGTAGGCTAAGCCTATTTAGACACTACTGTCTTTATGGTTCATTTCAAGTTTTCATGCCCTAATAGTGTCAAAGTTGCATTGTGCTAACTAAATTGCCTAATTTTTAGATATAAAATGTTTTTGAAGCAATTTTTCTCTTTAAAACCGCCATTTTGAGTTTCAGAATTATCTAAAAATAACAATAATACTATTTTCGGACCTTATTCGTCAAGGCCTTTCCGATGGTACATCGTTGGTTTTCGCGCAATGCTTAGTTTTGAAGTTTGGATCTTCAAGGACCCTCGCCCTCCATAATGGGGCATGAGGATCTGACCAGAGTTGCAGGAAGAGTTAAACCATTTTAATATGTTCCATAGAAGAGTTCAAAGGTCGGTGCGCGAAATTGAAAACCCAACATTGCTATTTGATGCAGAATTTTAATATTTAAAAGGTTTATACAGAAAATGACCAGTGTGACAAATTGACACTGTTTTGAATGCAATAGCAAAACCTATACATTTAATGTATAGGTTGCTTAAGTTGTTCGGTGGTCACTCCTTGGCTGGTCAGCTGAAGTCATTGCCATTGTAATCGAAGGGTAATGCAGTATTATTTTGTTGATGGTGATTTATAACAGTTATGTCATAGCTGGTTGTGATGACCACACCTTATATTAGATGACATGTGCTTGGGAAGCTGGCAGCAAGCACACAATACCATATATTTCATGAACGTTTAGCACTGTCACATAACCCTGGTGTCAGCTGACTGAGACATTTGACATTTCCCTTTACTCAAATTATCTCATGCACTGCACATTGTGTTTGTTCTCTATTGTTGTGTATATTTGTAGGTATATTGTATGTGGTTTTTGCAGGGAACTAATCATCCATTCGTGTCATTTCAAATATGATGACCTGGGCGTCCCGAAAACATATCTATGTGTGGTTGACTGGCTTCCCATCTGGTGAACTAAGTGGAAATCTGGTCCCATCTTGGGTAGAGGTTCTCCAGCTGTACTTCAAGCTGCACCGAAACAAGAAGTTGAAAGTAAGGAGTGCAGCAACTCAAGTTGTTAGTGATGGAATGGGCATCTGGTAGAAGGCGCGAATTCCAACTGCAGAAAGGCGGAATGTCATGCGAAGTTGGAAAGTAATGGGAGCAGTACCGGTCAATACTGAAGACGAAGACTCGACGATCTGTACCTGGGATAAGGAAAGAAGATAGTTTCAAGCGAGCCCCAGTGACTTGTTTGACACTGCCCATGTCGGGGAACATCAGCTGATTAAGATTCCAGAGGGCCGCGAATTCCTCTAGGCACAGCGGGATCCGGGGAGGCGGGGTTTCATAGTCGGTGTTCACAAAGTGCTAGCGGGGGAGGAGCGGGTCCCTGAACACCGTCAGTCGGTGACCGAAATATTGGGGAAGGACAAGGAGGAACAAGCAGCGCGAGAGGAGACCATTGAATTGACGTCCTCTTCAGACAGCAGTGATTAAGCCAATGTTCCGCGGTGGTTTGAGAGCGGTGCCACTCCGTCCGCCCCAAAGAGGTTGTGTCGTGCAAGGAACATTGCTACACCGGACCTGACTGCAGCACTGGACCGCACCAAACTCAGTGACCGAATGACAGTGCATGTACTGTTGGCAACAGCTTCTGCTCTAGATCATGACCCTCCAGAGTTGCCCATCAACCAGTCGTCACCTAGGCGAACTCAAAGACAGGCAATTGCGGAGGAGATCTTGGAATCCTACGCTAGCGACAGAAACCTGATCGTTCACTGAAATGGGAAGATCCTTCCAGGGGGACGAGTGGTCTAGGGGTAAGATGCTCGTCTCGCAATCGAAAGATTGTGGGTTCGAGTCTCACCTGTCGCTACTCTTCGCCCGCGACCAATCGGCGTGAGAGATTGGCGACGCTATATGACTCAACGGTCGACGTGTCGTAAAACCAATAACCAAGATCTTTCCAGGTGATTGGAAGGAAAAAGTTGGCCATGTTACTGTCATGGTCACTGAAAACTGCAAAGCTTCTTGGTGTACCAAAGACTCCAGTGGGGAGTAGACATGCAACAGCTACTGCTGTTATGCAGTGCCTCGAAGAGTGTGAGTTACCAGACAAAATGGTTGGCATGAGCTTTGATACGTTTTATTCAGTAACACCAGATCAGCATTCCATGCATGTACTCTACTGCAGCAACAGCTGGGACGTCCGCTGTTTTACTTTGTATGTCAGCATTACATTCTGAACTGGTAGCGGAAGCGGCATTCACAACGTCTTCTGGTCCTGACGTAGTCATCTTCAAACGTTTCCAGTCAAGTTGGAAGTTTTTCGAGCAAGGCAAGTTTGGTCCAATGATGCCTGGTAACCTGGATTCCATGCTTAGCGATTCGTTTTTTTTTAGATGCATGGAACATGGAACAGGCCATTCTTCGTGCGGAAGCTAGAATCTGCTCAACCTCGCGATGACTACGGCGAATTTCTTGAGTTGGTCATTATTCTTTTTGGCGAGCGTCCTCCGATAATATTCTAGTTCCTCCTGCCAGGTGCCCTTCGTCGTGCAAGGTGGATGGCACGCATGGTCTGTGGGATCAATATCTACTTGTTCCGAGCTCAGTTTCAAATGACTGCTGCGAAACTCACCGGCCTGAAGCGTTACAGCATTCATTGGACCATTGTACATTAAAGCCTGGTTCGGTGCTCCGTATGCCATCCCTGCTCCAGCCGGAGTCCTGATATTCTTAAAAGGACTGCTCTCCTATCCTGATTCTGCTATTGCCAAGGTTACCGGAAAGAAATGTACCAATCACCTATGATACCTGAGTGAAGAGTTGGCCGGCCCCACTCTTTTCGGTGGAACAGTTGCCCTCGATGTTAAGCCTAAGATAGCGGTCGCTCTTAAGGAGGAATGCCAAGACAATCGTTACCTACGGGCGCTGGTGGACTCCGCAGCAAAGGAAGCCATTATCGCCAAGACTGTCACGGATTTTGTCACATCTGCCTCGAGACAGATTTTTGAGACATTGAACATCAATATGGACTTAGTAGACAATGACCCTACCGAGTTTGAGGATGACCCCTCCTTCCAGTAATCACAGCGAGTCCTGGGCGCGATTGCCGCCGTCAATGCCTTCACCGAGCGTGGAGCAGATTGTAGTCGAGGACTACAATCAAGTCATGATGAAGGACGAGCAGCAACGCCAATATCTGCTGCAAATTGTTGAGTGGCATCGCAGTCAGTTCCCCGGCGCGAAGAAGAAGAAGATGGGACTCTACACGGCTTCTCCCAGAATTGATAATTCACTGTACTCGCTAAAAATGAAGATCATGGTCTTTTTATCTGTGGATTACCGATCAATTGTCGATCTTTTATTTATTGTTTCATTTTTATTTTTACTGAAATTGACTGACTCTTCCTATATTTTCCGTTTCCGTGTTGAACATCGCACTATTACTATTCGTGGGCGCGGAGACTCGAATACCGTAATATTCACCCCACAGGTGACAGTGGTGAATAAGGCCATATGGGAATCATATTTGACACCAATTATTTTCTGACCAATATGAACCATTTTATGAAGAAGCACTTGAGACAATTTCATTTTTAGTTTAGGTGTACTGAGGACAACCCTAATGTACAGGCCAAGTATGTGGTTTAAGTGTCACAGCTTTCAGGGTGTGGTATGTGGAATTAAGTCTTAATGACGTAGTCCTCCGATACTTTCTGGTAATGTGCAGTTAAAAACAAACAGTCCCTCAATACATCCAATGGTTTTCATATGTCTAAATCATGACCTCTTCCTAAGGTGGCTACTGTGATGTAATAGTTTCCTTACCTTGAAGATACCTATCAATTGAGAACATCATATTTTTAATTTCTTTATCTTTTCAATGGCTTATGATAGAGGCCAGTAAGTTTGTCTTACACCATGCAATGAACATGCACTTTTTGGTGTTTCAGTTGGACTATAGCCAAAATAAAATGTCATTGCTTGTGGTATGCTTCTAAAGCTGTATGTCAATGTTTATGGAACACTAACGAATGCTCGACATTGAGCCAGTGCAGATATTTCGGCTCATGGCATAGTAATACATGTCATAAAATGGCATATCAGGCCTCTCGAGCCAATTGAGCATAACTTACCACTGTTGCTACACTCGTGATCTACACTCATGATCTACACCTCTCCCCAAGCATTACCTTGGATTCTGACTTGAGTGCTCTTATGGGATGCAACCACCTCTGGTTCTGGGAAATTAGATCACTGCCATTGGGAATCAGGGCCCTTTCAGTGGGTGTCTATTTTTCTACAAATAATCTGATTCTCTGCAACACAATGTGCGTGCAATTATGCTGAGCACATACAGGTTTGAGGTAAGATATTGTTGGATTACAGCACACATTTTCTGGGGGTCAATGCCTATTTTCCTGTAGTTTTGTGAACGGAGTTTTACCACATACAAGTCGATGCGCCCTAAAACCCAAATAACTAACTTTTATCACAGTCTGAAATCAATCAATGCATACAAAGTGGAATGTGGCTTCTGTAGACAATTCAAGTTAGACATACGCAGGAAGAAAGCCAAATCATAGATTGAACGTACATGGTACCAAGAAACCATGGTAAATGCCACAGCGAAGCTATGTAAGCACAGTCGTGGAGGCGTTCTGAGGTCCAAATAATGATCTGACCAACGCTTCTCGTCTTTTCAGAATGACTAAGCGCAACGACGTCTCGGTGTCCGAGTCTGGACCGGACTCTGACTGGGCGTCCGAGTCGGTCGTCTCCAGCGGAATCAACTCGTCGCCTGCCACTGCGGAGCCGCCGCCTAGGAAGCGGCACACTCGTCCACACGGCTCAGACTCCCACACCGACGGCGAAAAGGAGAACCGCAAGCGGAGCAGGAGGCACGCCAAGAGGTCCGACGACGAGAAGCGGAGGCTGAAGCGGGAGCGGCTGGGTCGACAGCCGTCGCCCGTGGCGGTGGACGACGGCGGACAGGGAGCCGGCTGTGACACAGAGACGGCCCGACCACACCAGGCCCCACACTGTGGCGAGCAGCGCGCGCCAGACACACTCAGTCACAGCCGGAAGTCCAGCACACGACGTGGTGCTGAAGCAAAACGCAGGTGTGTCGGTGTGTGCAAAATATGTTCCGCATCAACACGTATTATGTTAATGCGTGTTGGACTTCTCGCTATGACTGAGCGTGCGAGTGAGCGAGCTATGTTAATGCTATGCTTAGCTAATTAATTATCACCGTGCAGAGGTGTTTGATGCCCCCCCCCCAAAGGGTCTTATCATGATAGTCAGGTCGCTGATGTATGACGCCATGAGAGAGAGCATGTCATTAAGTTTTTCACCAAAATTGAGAACTGCCGGCAATTAACATCAATTAACATTGCCTTCAAGTGACCAATGCTGGGTGTAGTAGGATGATGCACGACGCAGTTAGCATGTTTCATATGTCAATTCACCCTTCCAAGGTCATTTGAGGTCATTGGGCCAACTTAACCTTTGATCACCTTTTTGGTGTATGAATTGCTATGGCGTTTATTTGTTTTCAACGCTTCGACTTCGGTTGACCTTTGACCTATCGGTCGAAATGTGAAAAATTGTACACTGCTAGTTTACCAAGATAATGAGCAATCTGTGCTTGGACATTTCATTCGCGCATCTGTTAATATTTCACAGGTAGCGACTAAACTAGAATGCGCTGGATTTTTGCGAAAAGACCCTTAAGCTGACCTGGGAGTTCAACCAGCTACTCCAAGTATAAACGTTGGGTGTCAATCGGGAAGTCTTGTGTATAAATGACAAATGCGTCACCAACAAACCATCTGACTAACTAAAAACATGCTACGAATAATAAATAAGTAAGCGAGTTGCGAAACATTGTACGCGTTTTAAGGGTGTTATTCAAGCCATGCCTGTGACCTGGCCTGACATCGCCCAGTCGTGATTGTTGCTGTTGAACACTCCGCTCCACTGGTCAATCAGATAAATTCGACCACAGGCTTCACAGAGTAATCCCAAGCCGGTTTTAATTGTCAGAGCTAGGCTTGAGTTGTAAGTCTGGGGTCCAGGGACGACTCCTGGGTGTTATGATTGATCTGCGTTAAAGAAGCAATTCAAGATTTCAGGTATGGAGCGAGGTTTCGGGGACGTTTCACTTCTTGAAGGTGGATGCTGTGTTTCAGAGACGTATCACCGCCGGCGGAGGATCGTGCGGAGTCACGCTCACGCGCCACCCACGACGACGACACTCATCGGCCGGATGGACGCGACCGCGACCACTATCGGCACAAGGACCACCAACACCGCAAACGGTCGGTCTCGGCATGGCCGGGTACCGTTTATGTGTATAGAAGTGGTCTCTGATTTGAATGTCAATGCTCTAGTTCATCATATTCGGGTGGTGCTCATTGTTGGGAGGTCGGAACTTCGCCAGCAGCCGACACAGCTCCATGGCTTAGTGATAGTCCGGTTGACCTTACCTGAGCGCGATAGTAGATCGCATTCAGCTTGGATCTGTTTTCAGTTGCATTAGCCGAGATCACGTGACCCGCAACGTGTAGTGTAGCACGGGCGACTTGTGAGTGTGGGTAGTGTAGCACCGTCAATTTGACTTGTCGACTTGTTAAGGTGAAGTTTTTTAGGTTTTTGAGGCCCCCATGCGGTCTCAAAGCCCCGATGTGCTTTGAGGGACCCGTTATGTTTTCAGGTTGCACGTACGTTCAGGTTCAGGGGACGCTTCTAAGCTTAACGTGAGCACCGTGATATGCACTGTATGTTTTGCTGGTGCAAGGTGGGTTCGAGTCTCACCTGTCGCTACTCTTCGCCCGCGACCATTCGGCGTGAGAGATTGGCGACGCTATATGACTCAACGGTCGACGTGTCGTAAAACCCAATAACCAACCAATCAATTCAGATTCATGTATATTCCGGTGCCGAGCTATTGAGCGTACACGGTCGGGAGCGGGTTGACAGCGAGGTGCGGTGACTGACAACTGACAACTGGCTGTTGTGTGCCTAGTCGGAATGCCGCCAGTCCAATCGAGCTGCACGTCAAGGAGGAGCCGGCGTCAGATACGGAGCAGGAGCGGCGCCAGAGGCGGCGTGGCCAGGAGCGGAGGCCGGAGCAGCAGAGAGCTAGGAGCCAGGAGCGACACGGATACAGGAGGCGCGAGCATAGCAGAGACAGGACCCAGGATCAACACGGAGACAGGAGTCAGAACCGGCACAGGAACAGGAGCCAAGAGCGGCAGAGAGGCCAGAGTCAGGAGCGGCACAGGCCACCATCGTCTGGCGAGGAGAGCCACCATCGTCAGCATGGACGAGCTGCGGAGGAGGACCGCCACAGTCGGCGAGAGCACGAGCGGAAGCGACGGAGGCGACACCACCAGAATTCGCCTCCGGCCGTCCGCCAGCTCAAGCTGGAACCGTCGCACGGCCGTTGGGACGACGAGCCGCGCGGCAACGAACGGGGAAACGGCAGCAGGGACGCCTGGGGTCTGCGCGAGGCGGCCGAGCACGAGTCAAAGCCAGTCATCGAAAAGGAGCGGCCCAACTTCGGTCTCAGCGGCAAACTGGTAGAGGACACGAACACAGTGAATGGGGTGGTGGTCAAGTACAGCGAGCCGCCCGAAGCTCGCAAGCCCAAGCGTCGCTGGCGGCTGTACGTGTTCAAGGGCGACGAGACAATGCCGACGCTGCACATCCACCGACAGAGCGCGTTCCTGATGGGCCGCGACCGCAAGGTGGCCGACATCCCCATCGACCACCCGTCGTGCAGCAAGCAGCACGCGGCGCTACAGTACCGCCTGACGACCGCCCAGCGCAGCGACGGCACCACTGTGCGCGCCGTCCGACCCTACATCATCGACCTGGACTCTGCCAATGGCACGTTCGTCAACAACCAGCGCATCGAGGCCAAGCGGTACGTGGAGCTGGTGGAGCGCGACGTGGTCAAGTTCGGCTTCAGCTCGCGCGAGTACGTGCTGCTGCACGACTCGAGTCAGCCGGACAGCAGCAGCGGGAGTGGTGACGAGTAGTGCCACGCCGCCGCCGCCGCCTTCCCGGCGCCGTCCACTGGGCGTCGGGCTGACAGAAGCGGTGTAGATGTCGATGTGCTTGCGCGGGGCGAGACGGAACGCAGTGTCACCTGTGCCTGTGTGGCCTGGCCGTGGATTTTGTCTGTGCGGACTTGTGTCCTGTAAGCAGCGCTGAAGCGTCCTATGTGCTGACGTTGAAGGAGCCCGATGAGGTCCGGTGGTCGTGATGCTGTCGTTAGTGAAGTGTGTAGCTGGAGTCGCTGAGGCCGGTTCGTGTCCAGTTTCCGGGTAACTGGCGGCCGCTGGACGCATGCAGTGTTTGGAGCACCAGAGAGAACTTTCCCCGGAATGGCTAAATCGGGTCTCGACGAAGTGGTGCTGCGTGATGAAACTCTTAAAGGGACTGAACGTGTGCTGATTCATTCAGCTGGTAATATTTTCTGGAAATCAGGCGAAAACAAATTAATAGAAACATGAATCGAAATATTCAGACATGCGGCGGAAACAAATATCTTTATGTTTTAGCTTACTTCGTACTGGTTTTGAGTACGTTGCTGAAAACTAGTGCTGCTCTGTCTTTGATTGATGGTGTGACTGATCTTCCCACCACTGCGGCTCACTTAGGCAAATACTGTGCAGTAATATATTTTTCAATCGTAAGTAAGGAATCATTCATAAATGCGCTATCTATCACCACAGATGTGATACCAAAGTGGCGCAGGTGCAGTTGTTGCAGAACACGTAGTAACACTCCATAAATATGGTGAACAAAGCTACCATACTACGAGTTCACCACCGTACAAGAAATTAACTGTATTGGAGCGTGGTTTTTAATAGCCTTTTTCTTCTATTTTTGCATGGGCAGAACCACCACAAATGACCAAATTGTAGGTACAAGCGATTGCACATGCATTTATGGCTCTCAATATATTTGCCTTGTCTTTCATGATTGAACGGCTCATGTATTTGCCTTGCCGCTCCAGAAATTCTATGAAGGGTAAATGTGTTTTGGGGACCTCACAGGCTAAGTTTAGCTGGTGAACACACTAGCGAAATCATTCTCGTAGTATGATTTCAGTTGATATGAATGACTCATTATGTATCCAAAGCGTACTAAAAGATCGTCCTTTCCGTGTACGGAAGCCGATGCGTCCTTGAACGCGCGTCAGGTATAAGTCTGGAACTGGAACATACTGAACACCACTGCCCTCCAACTGGGGCTGCCTCAGAGGCAAGATATTGTGCTCCTGCGTCAGGTGTAAGTCTTGAACTGCAACATACTGAACACCACTGCCCTCCGACTGAGGCTGCCTCAGAGGCAAGATACTGTGCTCCTGCGTCATTGTACAATACATCGTGAGCGTGATCAACCAGTATCTTCACTTGAAATGCACAACACTAGGCTTCAGCAATATTCAGCTACGTTGTAAACTGTTGAGAGTAGCACTGCATTGTGTGCGAACGCAGGGTGCGACATCTCGTCGACACGAGATGCAACTGTATTGCATGTCTTCAAGTAGGCGGCGCTACCGGCGGGGAGCAAATGGCGCCGCGGTAACCAGCTGGTTCATCGTCCTCCAGCACAGTGAAGGTTAACCATAGATCAATGATCTATGGTTGAATCATCTGTCACCGGTAGGGACCGCCAGGACGGCTATAGCCTGAATAAGGTGGCCTTCCGTCGCCGGTTCCGGGCCAGTGAGTGAGTGAGCGCCGCTGCGGCGAGTCTCAGCGCGCGGGCTGTTGCGGCGTGCCCCGGTGGCGGCGGCGGCGGAATGGTGATGACATGATCTGATGGAATACATAGAATACACCTTTGACAAAATACATACAGATATGAGGGCTGACACTGGTTTCATGTTGATTACCTTGATGCGATTCAGGCCAGGCTTCGCAGGGCATGTTTTGCGCAGCACCACCTCTTTTCAACGAATATATGCGATTATTTCACTGTAGAATCCGTTACCATTTTTGTGTATTTGCATATCTAATTCACATAAAACAACCGGTAAGTTAGTTGAGGCGGTACCAGTGCATCAAGACGCCAAACCATGCTTGGTGGAAAGTACAAACGCGTCCGTCATAAGGCATTTGGAAGGCAGCCGGGCTCGCTAGGCCTGTCATCTCTTGGTAGCCCGGGGAACCGCTCGAACCTTCCATACTTCAGAAGACGAAATCTGAGGTAATAAGACAGCCAGAATCTTTGAAACGGTGCCAAATGATCGAAAATGAATTGCCTCGACGATGTAACGCTCAAGCGGACTCATTTTTCCACCAGTCCGCTTATTAGATGCAGAAATGTCCAAAATTTGGTCCCAGCCAAAATCTTCAAGTCGCCGGGGCCATCAAAAGATGCGAGAAATTTGCATTTCTGATGCTTCCATCGTGTTCAGCGGCCCAAAATGCATAAAATGAGGCAGAGCTGCTATCGATTTTGGCAAAAAGTGTGCAAACCGGACTAACCTATTAGATCATGTACGCCTGGATTAGAAACCAACAGCTGTTTGCGTATCAGCCCACATAGCGGAGGGTAAGTAAAAACACGGAAACGCGACCGGTTTTAGGCCGTGGGCTTATGGAAGTTCAGTGTACGTATTCCGTATTGATTTTTTTTTATTGATTCAGCCATCCCAGGAGGATTGCATCAGCCTTTCATGATACAGAATTGATCGAGGAACCTTACCGTTCTTTACTTATTGATTTATTACGCTCCGATCAGAAGTTGTGGTGTGAAGTGAAGACATCCGTGAGAGGGAGCCCACCTCTCCTCAAGGGTCGGCCCACCGATGGTGATATCTTGATGATCTTTATCTTGAATCTTTATCTCTTATCTCTGTATCCTTATCTTGATCTTCAAATGATTATACGATGCAAAGTACATGAAGGCAATGGGCAGACCAAAATGAATTGGGGCACATTCCATTGGCTTCCATGTTAGAAGTTGAAATAATTGTGGGGGTGGGTTAGGCAAACATTGAGGTGGCAGTTCCCCTCAAAGGTATGTCAAACAACGCCCCTGAGTCGGACGACTGGCAAGTGGTAGCGAATCGGCGAGAGGTAGTGGCGTTGCCAGCTAGGGTATGCTGCAAGGGTTGATCCAAGGGGAGGAAGCGAAAGTGGCGCCCCTTATGACCCGAAGGACGCCTCTCTTGGAGGTTCCAGTGTACCCCCTCCCTCGAATTTCTCAGCGCAACGCGCTCCTCGGCCTGGGAACGGTAGTCCTCTGGGAGTCCGAACCCGCCGCGAATTTTTCGGCAAAAAACACTCGTCAGACAAAAACAAATGGTGCCCCTCTGGAAGATCGCAGTCTAACTCGTCCAAATGTGCTGGACCAAGAGCAGCCTCTCTGGAGAAATGACGCCTCCTTGGCAAAATCATAAATCTGTCAGTGGTATGGTGTAGGGGGTGGAACTATGCTCCCATGCTTGTACTATGCATGGAACTTCCGCTCAATATCGTCTTTGCGGATTGGTGGGTACGCCAAAGTCTGTAATCTCCATTCGGTTGCGTAAACCACTCCACCAGAAAATATCAGCCACATATCTAGAGAGCAAGGATGGTGGGGGCGAAAACAGAACCGCCCATTCTTATCTTTGAGGGTGAAACTGCCCCTCAAAGCTTGCTTCCCTCCACCCGCAATAATTTCAACTTCTAACATGGGAGCCTATGTAATGTGACCCCCACTGGCGGATCCAGGGGGGGCCATTCCGGCCATGCCCCCCCAAGCGCTTCAAAGGGGGGCCATAGTATCTTTGCCCCCCGAAACCAACGAAAGTAAACTGAATTATAATGCAGTAATCTTTGCTGAGGTAAAAAAATAGCGTTCCGGGTGAAATAATCTCCAATTTTACAGGTATTTTTAAACTAATTTTTGGAAGCACAATATGGTAGCATAGTAGATTCTGACATATCGAGGGTTCTATGCTGTTGAAGTTCTGCTTACAGCAAGAGATGACGAAATCAGCAGTTTCATTATTCCTTCGTCAGATAGGTTCATGAAGTTTGTTTAGCCAGTAACGGGCAAGTGGACCCAGTGAGCCAGATTTCGAAAGCGGAATTTGAACAGGATGTTTTGTGCGAGTGACCAGTTGAGCTCAGTTGAGCAGCATGTTTCGTATGTTGGTGTTGGGGTTGCTAAGATGAACAGACAGGCTACATTGACTGATTTTTTCAAGAAGAATAGCAACAGGAGGTATGTATTCACACTGGCGGATTCAGGGAGGGGCCATTCCGGCCATGGCCCCAAAAAACAAAAAAAGAAGGGCGCTAAAAGATTTGGCGCCATTGGTGCTATAGTTTTAAAGGCCCCCTGAAACCAACAGAAGTCAACTAAATTAAAATGCAGTAACCTTTGCCGAGGTTAAAAAGTAGCGTCTGAATGAAAGAATCAATTTGAAATTTAAAAAATAATTTTAGAAGGAAAAAAAAAAGAAAAAAAAAGGTAGTGCATGAACGTTGAGTGGTAACGTTGAAGAGAAGAACTTTTGGTAAGAAAAAAAAAAAACGGAGAAAAAGGGGGGGGGAGCGGGGCCCAAAAAAATTTATTATTTTTTTTTTTTATAAACCCCTTTAAAAAAAATTAAACTTAATTTAAACAAAAAAAAAAGGGAACAGCAACCCCCCCCCCCCCCCCCCCTTATCCCGGTCGGGAGGGGGGGGGGGGGGGGGGAAGAACCCCAAAAACCCCAACCCCCCCCCCCCCCCAAAACCCAAACCCGACCGCCAGACCCCCCCCCCCCCCCTTTTTCTTTTTTCCCTCTTTCTTTTTCCTCCCTCCTTTTTTTTAAAAAAAAAAAACCCACCCCCCCCCCCACAAACCCCTCCCCCCCCCCCCCCCTCCCCCCCCCCCCCCCCCCAAAAAAAAAAAAAAAAAAAAAAAAAAAAAAAAAAAAATTTTTTTTTTAATAAAAAAAAAAAAACCATGGAAAAAAAAAAAAAAAAAAAAAAAAAAACAAAACCCAAAAACCCCAAAACCCACCCCACATTTTTTTTCCCCCCCCCCCTTGGCTTTTTGGAAAAAAAACGAAAAAAAAAAGCCCAACCCGCCCACCCCCTAAACCCCCCCGGAGAAAAACAAAAAAAAAAAAAAAAATTTTATCAAAAAAAGAAAAAAGGAAAAAAAAAAAAAAAAAAAAAAACAAAAAAAAAAAAAACCACACAAAAAAAAAAAACAAAAATTTAAATATTTTTTCCCCCCCCCCTCCTCCCCCCCTTCCTTTTTTTTTTTTTTTTCCTTTTTTTTTTTCTCCTTTTCCCCCCCCCTTTCCTTCAAAAAAAAAAAATAAAATTAAATTTTTTAAATTAAAAAATAAAAACATTAAAAAAAAAAAAAAAATAAAAAAAAATTATCCCCGGGAAAAAAAATTTATAAACATAAAATAACAAATTAAAAAAAAAAAAAAAAAAAAAAATTTTTTATTTTAATTACCCCAAAAGTTTTGACCAATTTTGAAACCCCCAAAAAACCCCACCCCACAAAAAAGGGGGAAGGAATATATTTTGAACCCATACAAAAAAAATTAAAAAAAAAAAAAGGGAAGGGGCAAGGGGAAAGGGAAGGGCAAGCACAAAAAAAAAAATAAAAATTTGTTTTAAAAAAAAAAAATTAAAAATTAAAAAAAAAAAAAAACCAAAACCGCAAAGGAGGGAGTAGGCCAAAGAGTAGGTTTATCTTCCTTGTGCGAATGAAACCATTTAGTATTACTGTTCAAACAAAATTTCTTCAACTTCCGTTGTATGGTCAGTGTGTGTGGGGGGGGGGAGGGTGTGGCAAGCTCATTACAGCCTGACTAATGGGTATGTGGTGTGCCCTAGTTTCCATGATATGGTACAATACGTCTTTAAGATGTCCCCCGTTGTAAATGTTCACCGATGTTGGTGAGGAAAAAAAATAAGGAAGAACGTAGCTTACTTGCTGGCCCATGGCAAAAGAAGTATCATCACTGATGCTGGAGAGGATGAGAAACAGGAAAGATCGCATGATCGCTGGTTGAAAATTCTTTGATCCGGTGTGTGGCAGACCAAGATTGGCAGACTGACAGACTGGGGTAAAGAAAAACGCAGTAAATAAAATGCATGGTATGGTGTTCGTCCTCATGGCCTAACTTCAACAGGTGGTCAGTGAGGTGATCAGTCACCTCAATCATCTCTGTAGTACACATCATGCACCTTAGAATATCCGCCACTTGAAACGAAATGCTACAACTACATCATGTGGCACCCGGCTGAAACGGAATGGAAACGCTTATTTTGGGGACCAACAATTCAGTGCAAAATGGCTGACAGGTGACAACACACGGCACCTCATAAAGTCATAACGTGTTCGGACTTAAGAGCCACAAGGCCCCATCCTGAATGCAATTCGATGATTAGTTTTCTTCTTCCTACGTTTTCTGGTGGCTAAGAAATCTGTATAACCGCTGAGCTTTGATGCACCTCATCTCTTTGGTTAGATACGCTCCCAGATTGGCTACCGAACTGAGGATCTAGTTAGGTGTTCTTTTTTGGACCTTTCCGTTTTTCTTTGTCTATGGATGTGATTTAGGACTCCAGACAATTTTTTGCTAGGGGCCCGGCATATTTTTGTGATTCCAGCACTTTCTTAGAGTATTATTGTTTTTCTGTGCACCGACGATATTTTTAGGTATCGGCGCGTTTTCGCAAACCCCGAAGTGTTCATTTAGTGCCCGGTATTTTTGTTCATTTTCTAGGACCATGTTGATTTTTTAGGGCCCCCAGCCTGTTTTTGAGGCTCCCATGCGGTCTCAAAGCCCCGATGTGCTTTGAGGGACCCGTTATGTTTTGTTTTTTTAGCTGCCGGCGTGGTTATTTAGAGCTGCAACGCATGTTTTAAGGCCCTGCCGCTTTATGTCAGACACGGTACGCTTTTGAGGGTTCGGTGCATTTTCGTCCTCCAGTTGTGCTCTTAGGGCCCCGCTGTGTTTATTTGGGGTTCCTCGCTCACATTTGTGGGACCCCAGCACGATATTGTGGGATCTGGTATAATTTATCGGGGTGCCGTCACTATTTTTCGGGCCCAGGCGCGTAGTTCCGGATGGATCCGACGCCATTCCGGCCCAGGCGCGTGGTTCCGGGTGGATGAGTTTTCTGTGCTCGACGCAATTTTTGATGACTTCTGAATTATGTAAAGTCCGAGCCACGGCCTGATTTTTCGGGCTCCAGTGACATTTTTTATGTCACGCTGTGATTTTTCGAGCTCAGGTACGTTTTTCGGTGCCGTATGCTATTTGTTAAAGCATCTTGTGGTACGTTTGGGCTAAGGAGCGATTTTCCTGGCTCGAACATTTTTATAAATATGTCTTTAGTTTGGAAAGCTCCGACTTGATTCTTGTCGGGTTCCGATGCATTTTGGGGGCCACGCTGTGCTTATTTGGGGCTATCGCGCCAATTTGTGTGAGCCCCGAGGGGAATTTTTGATGCCCGACCAGAATTTATCAGACTACCAACATAAATTTTGTGTCCCAATCGCGATATTTGTGGGGCTCGGCGCTAGTTCGCGGGGCACGTTGGACTTATCTGTGCCCCAGCGCGATTTTGGCGTTCCCCGGCGCAAATATCCGGGCCCGGTGCAAGTTCTTTGTGTCCGCTGTATATATTTATAACCGCTAATTCCGCAGCCCCGATGCGAATTTATGGGGCCCGAGAACCATTTTTGGGGACCCCGGCTCGATTCTTGGGTTCTTGGGGGTCCACCTCTTCAGGATGGATGGGGAGGGGGGGGGGAGAACTTTCTTTCGGGATCTGTTCTGAATTTTCCGGTGCTCGGGTCGTCTCGATGGAGTCACTTTGTGATTTTTGTCGTCGACTTATATTTCTTGTAGCCCTCCTTCGCGATATTTTTGGGCCCCGTTGTGATTTTTCTGGTTCCGGGGGATTTTTTCCGTGCTCCAAAGCGATTCTATTCAGGAGCCCGACGAGTTTCTGGGGTCTTTGGCGCAATTTTTGTGACCGCAGATTGATATTCCGGGTATAAATGTATTTTGGGGAAGCCAGCTGGGACTTGCGGTGCTTCGGCACGACTTTTTGAGACCCCAGTGTGCTTTCCAAGGGCAACGGTGCGACGTTTTTGGGTCTAAGTGCGATTCTTGACCCTGTCGTCATTAGTTGGGATGCCTATCGCGAGTTTTAGTGGCCTCGACACGTCTTTGGGGGCCCAACACGTTTTTGTTTCTTTTGGAGGAATTGCTAGGACCCCATAACGATTTTTCATGTCCGGACTGTTTTTTTTCGTTGCCCCGGCTCCATTTATTGGGTGTTCTCGATGAGACTTGTGGCGTCCCGGCGTGATTTTCAGGGGCCCGGGCGCGACTTTTTGGTACCTTGAGGTTCAACGTGATTTTCAGTGGCACAGAATCAACCTTTTGGGGTCCCCGCTGTGATCTTTTGGGACCCATCGTGATTTTGACGGCCCGGCCAGCCTTTTTGGCGCCCAGCGTGATTTGCGGGGGCCCCGGCGATAATTTTTGCCCACAGCGTGATTTCCAGGAGCCTGGCCAGACCTTTTATGGTTTTTTGCTTGATTTTTGGAGGCCCTGGCGCGACTTTTCTGGATCCCGGCGCGACTTTTTGGAAGCCCAAGGGGTATTTTCAGGGACTCGATACCACATTTGGAAGCCCTCGGCGTCATTTTTACTGTCCCAGAACGATTTTTGAGGCCCCCAATGTGATTTTCAGGGGCCTTGGTGGGATTTTTTGGGCCCCAGCGTCATTGTCAGGGGCCTCTGCGCGACTTTTTGGGGCCCCAAATATGATTTTGTATGGGCCCGATGCAATTGTTGTGGACACCAACAGGATTTTTAGGGAGCTTGGCGCTATTTTCCCGAGCCCCGGCTCGATTACTGGGGGCCCACAACCTCTCAGGGGGGGGGGGGGGTGGACTGCTCCAACGCCCCTCTTCGGTACGCCACTGCGCATGCCCCAATGATTTTATAGCTTAACAATGACGTCTATGAAGTAGATGGAAAAAAATCAACTTTATTTACTATGCCCATTTAACTGCTTGCACCATTAGTAGTGTTTTCAGAAATACACACCCTGCAATCGGCCTAAATGCATCCCCTTATCTTCGGGGTTCTTAAATAGCAGCCTGGACGCACTGGACGAAGAAAAGCCTTGATAGTAGTCTCCGTTGTAATTCGGTGTTCTAGTACTTTTAATCGATATGTCTTCATGGAATAGATTCTGGGATCAGAGTCTTTGCTAA
Organism: Ashinkailepas kermadecensis; assembly: GCA_034440615.1. Lineage (NCBI taxonomy): Eukaryota > Metazoa > Arthropoda > Thecostraca > Neolepadidae > Ashinkailepas > Ashinkailepas kermadecensis. Next base: position 87,581 of record JAOTOM010003140.1, read on the forward strand.
GCAGATATTGTTGCATATACCATGAGCCCACCATCCCACCGAACCATTTCTGTTGAACGACATAACTTGAGTTAAATGTTTAACGTGCAGCCAATGCCACTACGCAGTTCCCCAGCTAAATATCTACTCGGGTCAGTTGCCATACTCGTCATGTGCCTTGTCAGGTCACATAACAAGCATCACTCGTCACTCGTCACAACATCACTCTTCATACCACTCCTCATGTAACCTTGTCAGGTATCATCACGAGCGCCTAATCCTCTCGGGGGATTCTGAAATCCCAAGAGGCGTTCTCGCACTTGAAGTTGATATAATAGGGTGTGGACTTCACTATTGTATCTATGCCATCATAATAAATGATGGAAAGAAGTATTTTGCTATGTTGGATGCCAGCAACGATAATACTCAAACATATCACTCAAAAGGTTGGATATCTGTGTGCTGTGCCCAACTGTGAAAATCCATTGAAAAATGGATTTTTTTACGTTCTATTCCATACGCACTGACACCATACGCCACGCAATGGATGTATCGTGGCTGTAATTTTTATGCTTTAAGAATCAAAATGCATGGTAAATGCTGAAGTGTATGGTAGCTAGGACCAAGGTCATACATGGCTATGTAATATCAAGGCAAGGAACTTGCACTTGTGAATTGTATGCCTTACCTTGATTGTGTCACGCTACTGCCTTCAGCCGGAATAATTTTATACCGTAGGCAATATTAATGAAATCAATGTTACATATGTTAACGGTAAAAAAAACCACAGTGAAAATCTAGTATGAATGTATTTGGTTACTGGCTGGCACATGATCTGCTTTATAGACTTTTCATAAGATAATATTAGGTGTGAATATCCATACATTTGTTATGCAGTGAAGTTTTCTCGTGTAGGCCAGTGATGTCTAGTAGAACCGCGCGCCGCGAAATTTCCGGTTCCAAAGTTCGGCGTTACTTTGCACTATATTTGTGCGATTCCAATAAACGGGAGATGTTAATTCAGACAGCTCGCGCAAGCGTACAGATACAGTTTTAGTCTTTCAGAAGGATAACCGCGGAGCCAAAAGTTCAAGTGCCGACAGGTAATTTAGGCACGCGACTGCCGGCACAACAGGCAGCGATCCGACGTGTGAGCAGTTCGAACAGTTCTCCCCGGCTCCGTCCAGACTGGCGAGCCGCAACCCTCAACGTTTGCCAGCCCCGCCCACGGCAATAGGTCATTGGTCAACGCTATAATGACGCGCTCGACGGCCGCTGGCCATATGCGGACCGTCTAAGTTCACGCCCAGGCACATCATGGCCGCCCGGGTGAGCGACCTAGATAGGGGTGTAAACTGGAATGTCAGAGCTTTATCTAATCCGGAAGCAGGGCCGCCGCTGGATGGCGGCCGGCGTCTCAGGTGCCGACACAACCCATAACACATGATAAGCGCATCCTGTCGCAGCAGTCGGCAGTGGCTGGATTAGTCACGGGACGTTATATAACTACATATTTTCTAACGATGGTTGCCAAACGGTATAATTATATCTAACTACGTTACAGTTGCACTACATCAACTCCTGAATTAGTTGCGTTGTTGTAAGGTCATGTCCAAGCGTGCATGACTTCAAAAATGAAGCGCGACGATGTTTGCTTGTTTATAGGGTGGTTCTCGACGCACTTTATGCACGATCACGGCTAATGGCGCCGCCCACACTGTTTCGCCGATGGGCCGCGGAATTGGGAAATGTCCCGAGTGATGCGAGTGGAAGTGTTACGATGTAATATGTGCAGCTTTTGCTGAGTTATGGATTTACGGCAGGTTTTTCTTCACATATTCAAATGTGTGCATGTTGCTTTTTGGGAAATTTAAATGTCTGAAAAGTGGGACGGCCAGGTACCATTGCTGCCCCCCCCTCCCAAACACACACACTTTGAAAAGTGGGTGGGCCATGACCCCCCCCCCCTGTTCTTACGCCTATGCTTATAACCTAAAACTTAGGCATGATTATCATCGACAATTATCCCAGAAGCCGACCAGCCGTTACCTACTTCCGATTTTATCTTCCAAAAACTTGAGTCGGCAGGAGATTGACACTTTTGCCACGTCAAATTGATTACTATGTGAGGCAGGCAGGCAGGCAACAGTTTGATGCAATTATGTTTGTCTTATGTCAAATTGATCGCTGTATAAGGGGAGCAATCAGTTTGGCGCGGCCGTGGCAAGCGTCTCGGAAGCCAACGAGGAAGATGAGAGTAGGGGGAGGGGGTTAAATTAGCATTCAAGCTGTCGAGGACAATACACTGGCACCAAAACTAGGGTATGCAAATGGTAGCATTTCCCGTTGTTATAGATTACATTTTTAATCATGTACTGGCAGTGTTCCCGGTCAACTTTGTGTTAACTCAAATAACCTCAAACTCTTTCCACCGTTTTGTCTTTCTGAGCGTTTTTTTTTTGTAAGGACATGGGGCTTATGGATCTGCTGAACATGCAGCATGTACTCCATCTGTGCAGTCTTACTTCCACTTCCACCATAGATGCTCGTATATCTAAATGCAAATGTAGGGGAAGTCGAGGTAAGTTTAGCCCATTTTTACTTGAGAGGGCCTTAAGCGCATGTGGTGAGACAGATTGAATATTTTTGCACATATTCTGAAAGAGTGATCTTTTGGGCACAAATGAGTCCCATAAAGAGTTTTCTGAAACAATTATAAATCAGTGATATTTTGAGTTGTTCTGACGTATCACCCTTGTCTCAATTTACCCCGGACTTGGGTAAGTTGAGCAGAGTGGTGGGGTAAGTTGATCACAAACCTTATTTATGTAAACAAACGCCGTGAAGACTTTTCGGGAGTGTTATTTTTAGTGTTGAATGCTTTTTGTGATCACTTTTTGTCATCTCACATCTTTTGCCGGGAAAAAAATTGAAGCCATCAGAAAACGCCACTTGATATATTCGATCTAGATATTCTCCGCTTTTTACCTTGCATTGCCACACCAAAACTCACAACAGAACAATCTGCTCCATGGCAATAATCTGAAATACAATGTTATGCTAAATTGTGTCATGTTTCATGAGAAAAACGTCAGCAGCACGCAACATATTCATAGGCCACTGCTCATCCACAGCTCATCTTGCCCCGGCCGCGATTGCTCAACTAGTCCCATACCCACCTCACTTCAGATAAAATATGGCTGCCCATCTCCTGACCATCTCCCCCCACACCACAGTGGCTTTGGTGGATATTAAGAACACATGTCTATAATTGTGTGCCATGATCCGAAGCCTACCTGTTACCAATTAAGGAAAATTAAAACATTTCCAAGTCGAGAGGAAATTACTTAAAACCTTAAAAACACATTTTTTGTTCAGGGTCCACCAGATAGGTATCTACCACTCCCCCCCAGCCAAAAATGAAGATTTTTCTTCGAAGTATCGGGATCTGGCTTGTAAGTTCTCATGACACCATCGAGCTGAGATAATGGGGGTGGCTCAACATAACTGGAGGCTCAACTAAGCTCACTTTCCCCTATATATTGCATGTATTGAGTGCACTTCATTCGGTAATACCTATGAATATTGCCACGCACTCATAACTGCAGCCCGAGGGGTACTGATTAAGTTCTTGTTACGTTTGGAGTATCCCAACTAAACGTTTCCTGCCCCATGATTTCATATTTCAAGGTAAGGCCGTTCGACTAATGATGGCGGTCATGTTTCACACCTATTGCCCCCAAGGTTTTAAAGCTTCCCGGTTAGTGCTTGGTCATGACTCACGTATCAATGATTTGTAGCTTCGCCCATGACGTGCCTGAGGCGAGTTGCATGCAGCTTGCGAAAATGACATCGAAGGCAACGGAATTGGTCGCCATTTCAGCTATGCGCACGTCTGCGATGTCCTCAAACCATTTCCCGCTGGTGACAGGGTGGTGGTCGATACTCACGGGGATTGGCAGACGGGCAGCATGCCATTCGAAGCAGGGAGCTGGCACGGTGGCAGTGCGACGCAGGCTATCCAATCAGCAATCGGCTGTGGACAGGTACACTCACCAGACATTGCATAGACTCGGCGGCCGCGGTCGGACGGTCGAGGAGGGCTTCCGAACACTCGGAAATATGTCGCGTGACGCTTGCAGCTATTGCATGTGAATCACAAATGCCAAACTACGTTGAGCTTCAAAGTCCTGCCGGAGGTGTCACATGATCACTGGTATGCGTGTTCGCATACTGAGTGGAGGTTTAATGTTAGCCTGAGAATCACCTCAATTTGTGTAAACACCGTCACAACTTATACAAAATGTTATCGTGCGTGCATGGAAAAGGATGAACCCCATGACTGCACGACACAACATGAAAGGTGTCATCACGGCAAAACACCAAGGGAAGTTTTCTCAGAGTACTGAAGAAACCGTTAGTGTAAGCACAAGCATGCTAGTCAGCACTCTTCCAAGGGGCAACGCTGATAATGGACGACAGCTATCTGGGACCGACACGGTCCCAGCTTTCTAGAGATCATTCAGTGGTCAGTAGCCACTACTCTGTGCTGGACGTTCGGTCAGATTCATCGTCGTCACTTATCCGAGACCTTCCAGGCATCCCAGCCACCCTGAGTTTGGTGTTCCATATAATATTATACATATATATATATATATATATCCGGGGCGGCGGAACGTTGGGGAGCTGCGCCCCCCCCCCTCTACATAGGAGCGTCGCACCCCGTTGTCAAGGTCACGAAAACTGTTTACTCTCCCCTAGATACTATGCTTCTTAAGACAATTAACCTTCAAAGTTAAGCGCTATATTCCGACGGATAGGATATGCAGGTACAGCTAGAACATAGGTTCATAATATGTTTGTTCTTTTATTTAGTACTTCTAATAATTGAAAGGTTATTGTCCCGGTGCACAGCACAATCTGATCGGTATCATTGCTAGAAATTCAGCAAACATGATCTTGTTTACGATATTTGAAGCCGAAGTTATGGCCACTTCATCCGGGCCACTTGGTCCCAATGGGGCTGCTGGGGAGCCTATTTTATAATTTAAACTGGCGAGAAGAAATCATCAATCGTCAAGTTTCACATTGGTTCTGGTTCCCATTGGTTCACATTGGTACCCCCTGGGTTCTGTTATCATCGTTCGCGGTAGCCATTCCCCAGCATTTTGTAATGCGATTTTTAAGTTTCTAAATCATTTTTGGAGCCCATCCGCTAGATATTTTGCGCCCTTTAGTAAAGAAAAGGAAGGGCTCTCTTATCTTCGGCGATCTTGAGCTCTTCGGCGAGGTTCATAGGTTACTCAGGTTAAGGTCCAGATCTGGATGTCCGGGGCTCTTTGGTATAGGTCAAGGACCTCCCTACGGAAGTCGTAGGTCACTAAGGTTGAGGTTCGGAGCGGGATGTTCAGAGCTCTCTCATGGTATAGATCCAGGGGCGTCGCCACCGGGGGGAGGGGGCAGAGGGGGCAGTCGCCCCCCCCCCCTGCCGTGAGACTGGGGGGGGGGGCGCCGCCCCCATGAAATTTGAGGAGGCCCCTATCCGGAAATGCACAGGAAAAAGGTGAGCAAGGAGGCCGACGAGACAGACGATCGTGCTGTCAAGGAGGCCCCAAGACTGGCAACGAGGCTCCCGGGAAATCTTATCAGGTCCTAATAAGAGACGTAGGACAGAGATTGTGAGGAGGCCCTTAGGACGAAAAGGATGCCACCGAGACGGGCAAAAAGCCATCCAGGTTAGACAAGAAGGCTTCTGATGGGTGGCAGGATATTCTTAATATGGAAAACGAGGCCCCTACAATATAAAATAATAAATCATAGGAGATATTTCTCCGGACGCAAGAGGGAGCCCCAAGATGGGTAAGACGGTCTCCACCGGAATGAGACAAGGCCACTGAGACTAGCCAGATGAGGCCCATGTTTTGGAAGAGGAGGACCCTAGAAGAGAATATTTGGGACTATGGCACAAAAGCACCCTGCTAAGAGGATAATGAGGCTCCAAACACAGGTGAGGAGGCATCCAAGACGTGAGAGGAGACCCCTAATCTGACAAAGGAGTCACCTAGGAGAGGATAGGAGGCCCCAGAAATCACGAGAGTGCCAACAATTGGCACGGAGGCCCCCAGAATTGCAAAGGAGGCCTCCAGGATTGCAAAGGAGGTCCCCAGTATTGCAAAGGAGGCCCCCAGGATTGCAAAGGCGGCCCCCAGGATTGCAAAGCAGGCCCCCAGGATTGCAAAGGAGGCGCCCATGATTGCAAAGGAGGCCCCCAGAATTGCAAAGGAGGCCCCCAGGATTGCAAAGGAGGCGCCCAGGATTGCAAAGGAGGACCCCCAGGATTGCAAAGGAGGCGCCCAGGATTGCAAAGGAGGCCCCCCAGAATTGCAAAGGAGGCCCCCAGGATTGCAAAGGAGGCCCCCATTATCGAAAAGGAGGCCCCCAGGATTGCAAAGGAGGCAGAAAGGATTGCAAAGGAGGCAGAAAGGATTGTAAAGGAAGCCGACAGGATTGCAAAGGAGGACCCCAGGATTGCAAAGCAGGCCCCCAGGATCGCAAAGGAGGCCCCTAGGATTGCAAAGGAGACCCACAGGATTGCAAAGGAGGCCCCCAGGATTGCAAAGGAGGCCCCCAGGATTGTAAAGGAGGCCCCCAGAATTGCAAAGGAGGCCCCCAGGATTGCAAAGGAGGCCCCAATACGGGAAAGGAGGCCCAATAAAATGAGAGGAGGCCCTAAGATGAAAAGAAAGCCAGTGGATATGGGATGGGGTTTCGGAGACGCAAAAGCAGGGCCAAAAATGGGAAGGTTCCACCAAGATAGAAAAGAATGACCCAGAAACGTGGCAGGAAGCACCTAATTCGGAAGAGTACGACACAGGATTAGAAATGAGACCACATGATGAACAAAGAGGCCACTAAAACGGAAGACAAAGACCATTAGATAACAGGGATGGCACCCAGGCGAGAAAGAAGGCTCCAAGACGGGTAGGAAACTATCCAGGAGATGACAAGGCAACTGAGATAGGAAAGGGTGCCTGTAATTTGGAAGATGAGGAACCTGGGAGAGAAGAGGAGTCCACCAGGAGATAAGAGGCCACCCTTAAAATGGGTAAAGATCGAATAAAAACACAGAGCAGGAGGCCCCCAAGACGTGAGAGGAGGCCCCTAATTTGAAAAAGAAGGCCTCTAGACGAGAAAGGAGGCCCCTGCCGGACTCGAGAGGAGTCCCTCAAGACGGAGTAGGCGGTCTCCAGGGCCGAATGAGGCCCTGAAGACCGGAAGGAGTTCCCAGGAAATGAGAGGAGGCCCTTAAGATGGGAGTTGGTAGCAGGTATGGAAGAAGGTGAGGCTTCCAAAATTGAAGATCCCCTCAAGACGGGTAAGGCTTTGCCTGGACAAAGGAGGGCCACGAGGCGTGGCAGGAGGCTCCTGGAGAGAGAGGAATTTGGCAGAGAATTACCCTGGAGCATGAGAGGAAGCCCCATTCCATGATAAGGGGGCCCCAGGATGTAAGAGGAGGCCCTCCAAAACGGGAGAGGAGGCCATTGAATATGGATGAGGGTAGGACACAAGAGGAGACATCCAAAACCGGTAAAGAGGCTCCAGGAAATGAGACGAAACCCCTAAGACGCGAGAGGAGGCCTATAATTTGCACGAAGAAGCCCCTAAGAAATGGTAGGAGTCGTGCCGGGGTACTTGAAAATCACTGTATGGGCCCAAAAAGATCCGGTCGGGGCCCCTGAAAATCACGCTGAGCCTGGGGCACCAAGAAGTCACGCCCGGACCATGAAAGTCACGCTAGGGGCACGACAGGTCGTACCGTTCCCCGACAGTCTCATTGGGACACAAATGAAGCCGGGGCAACGAAAAACAATCTGGACATGGATAATCACTCTGGGACCCCACCCATTGGGCCAAAAGCCTCCAAAACGTATTGGACCCCCAAGAGTGTCGAGGTCGCTAAAACAAGCGCTAGGGATCCAAGCAAATGACGTCAGGATACAAAAGATTACATTGGACTACAAAAAGTCGCGTCGCAGCCCTTCAAGATCACACTGGGGGCCCGAAAAGATCGCGTCGGGCCCCCGAAAGTTACAGCTTCCCCCAAAACCAATTATCAACCGAAATGTCACTCTGCGGCCTTACAAATCGGGTCAAAGTCCCCCAAAAACCTGTTGGGCACCGAAAAAAAACGCGTCAGGGCATCGAGAAGAAAAACGCGTCAGGGCACCGACAAAAAAATCGTGCCTTGGCCCCAAAAAATCGCGCTGGGGCCACCAAAATTCGCGTCGGTCCACCAAATTCATGCAGGGGGCTCCAAATATATACGGCGGGCCCAGAAAACTCGCTCCAATGCCCGACAATCTGCAACAGGAACTGCCAAGATCGCGTTGGGGTCACAGCTAAGTACAATGCGCACCGCCAACTCGAACCGGTTCCCACAAATATCGCGCTCGGGACCCACAATTACCATCGGTAGTCCCAATAATTTGGTCTGGGCATCAAACATTCACGTCGAGGCTCCCAATAATTGGCGTCTAGGGCTCCACATAAGCACAGTGTGACCCCCAAAATCGCATCGGTGTCCCAAAAAAATCAAGCCAGAGCCTTCCAAAATAAGGAGGGATTCCAAACAATAACTGTCCGGGTCAGAAAAATGGCTCAGATGCCTTCAGAACATATCATCAGATGCCTTCACAAATCGCGTACGCTCCAGAAAAGCATACCGGAGCTCGCAAAAAAATCGAGGTGAGATACAAAAACATGGCGCCAGGGGCTCGTAAAATCAGACCGGGATTCGGACTCGAAAGAAAATTCAGAAGAGATCCACAAAATCGCGTTGAGCCCAGGAAACTGGCGTTTGGTCCCCGGAACCACACGCCTGGGCGCGATAAATCGCGCTGGGACCCAGAAAAAAAACCAAAATATACACAGCGGGACCCTAACGGCACAACGGAGGGCGAAAGTGCAACTGGCCCTCCAAAGCGTACAGTCTCGCAAAAAGCGACAGGACCTTAAAACATGCGTTGCAGCCCAAAATGAACATACCGGGAGCTATAAAAAATATACCGGAAGGTCTCAAGGCCCACAGGGGCCATGCAACCGCACAAGGACCAGAAAAAAGGTGCTGGAGCCGCAACAAGCAACATGGTCTCAAAACGAACAAAAAGACCGAGCACTAATTAAACACATCTGGATCTTTCAAAGCGCCCCGACACCTAAAAAAATCGTCGGTGCACAAAAAAGCAAGAACACCCTAAAACGAGCAGGGGTTTCGAAAATATGTTGGGCCCGTAACAAAAATGGATTGCAGCCCTAAGACACATCCGTAGACAAAGAGAGACGAAATGGGTCCAAAAGAGAACACTGAGGCAGGGCCTCGGTTCGGTAGCCAATGTGGGAGCATATTTAATCAAAGATAGGATCGGAAGATTGGAAATTGGGAAGTAATGATCGAATTTGATTAATGGAATTTTCGCAGCGAACGTCCATACGAAGCATTCCATCACGTCAAATATGGCGCAAGTCTATCATGTGGCAGCAATTAGCAAAACGTAGGAGGCCTAGCAGAAACCGTGGCATCGCACGAAGTGTGCCGAATGCGCCGAATGCGCAAGATGGGTGTGCGTGTGCACGAACGTTGGCATCATGGCAACCGGGCGCTATGAACTGGAATGTCTGAAATTGGGATATTTTACATTTGAAAGTGATTTGTATCGGTGTAATTTCAGCGGTGTGAGGTGACTTATCAAGGGATACCAAAAGAAAACATTCGAACAGGGTGGGGGAGTTAGGGTTGAAATCCGACGAGTCAGAAACGATAGTGGTAGATTAGGCCCCTCCATAGGGTATTTCAGTTGGTCACTAATTATTTGATTTAAAAACGTCCCCTTTGACAAAATAGTGGTCGAAATCCAATGACTTTTGAATGGGGTAAGTGGATCCCCTCCAAATACGTTTCCAGCCCCCATTTATTTGAATGATGTTTCAAATGGATTTTCTTCCTACAAACTTCTCTCCTTTGATTACAGCTTGCATGATTAGAGCTTCCCAGCTTCAATACCTTCTCAACGACGTCATTTGCAAAACGGTACAGCACATCGAAACCATGGGCGTGACGGCGTGGAATTTGAAGGTTTTGCATTATTTATGCATTGCCATTGTTGCATTGTTGCATTGTCATTTATGCACTGTTGTTCAACAATGCTTGTTCTTGCCGTGGATTTATTCACCGAGGACTTTTTTTTTTAGCTTGTGTGCTAGGTGCCTTGCAGCCAGCACCAAATGTTATTAAAAATAAATAAATCCCTAAGATGACGATCAGAAAAACAATTGAACCCATCACTCGTTGTCACCTTCGCGAAATTGTCGTCCTAGGACTGAGAAATGATCGTTTAAGCTTGCTTATGACATCAAGCTAGTGGGAATGACTAACAGTTGTGATGAATCTAGCTATATTCAGTTGGACTTGGTGGAAATAGAAGTGGGTTGATCAATGGGAGTTATCTTTAAGATACGCTTAGCACCAGCCCCGCCAGCTCGCTGCAATCTCGAGACCAGCCGGAAGATTCTTCTGGTCGAGAAAGCATTAAGACATTGATTTGTTTTGGCACTTGGGTATTTATCCACATATTATTATTTATGCCCTGGTATGGCTCAGTTCTCAGCGAAAAAAAATTGCTATTGCGTTTTGCGTAAATGATGCACCATGCCAAGAACAAACAAGACATCAATATGCAATCATGTGTCCCATTCTGGAACCATAGTAAGAGCCTAAAAAACAATAGGAGGTCCTAACACAGTGGAGGCCCCTTTCGAGGAGCAGGAGGCCCCCTTTCAACATTGTCCCCCTTGAAGAATTTCGTGGCGACGCCACTGTATAGGTCAGGGACTTTCCTACGAAAGTCATGGGTCACTCAGTTGAAGTCCGGAACTGGATGTTTGGGGCTGTCCGGTATCGGTCAGGAACATCCCGACAGCTTCGGCTTCATCCAGGTTTTCAGAAACGTTAACCTGCAATCAAAAATATCTCATAACTTCAGCTTTTCCACACTTTCGGCCCATCGGCAAAAGTCCGTGAACCGGAACACATTATGTCCCTTCCACTTCGAAAGTGGGTGAGACACGACTCATCCGTCAACCCCCCCCCCCCTCCTTGACAGAACCTGTGGGTTCCAGTCACGTGTCTCTGGATGGGTTCCAGTCACGTGTCTCTGGATGGGTTCCAGTCACGTGTCTCTGGATGGGTTCCAGTCCGTGTCTCTGGATGGGTTCCAGTCACGTGTCTCTGGATGGGTTCCAGTCACGTGTCTCTGGATGGGTTCCAGTCACGTGTCTCTGGATGGGTTCCAGTCACGTGTCTCTGGATGGGTTCCAGTCACGTGTCTCTGGATGGGTTCCAGTCACGTGTCTCTGGATGGGTTCCAGTCACGTGTCTCTGGATGGGTTCCAGTCACGTGTCTCTGGATGGGTTCCAGTCACGTGTCTCTGGATGGGTTCCAGTCACGTGTCTCTGGATGGGTTCCAGTCACGTGTCTCTGGATGGGTTCCAGTCACGTGTCTCTGGATGGGTTCCAGTCACGTGTCTCTGGATGGGTTCCAGTCACGTGTCTCTGGATGGGTTCCAGTCACGTGTCTCTGGATGGGTTCCAGTCACGTGTCTCTGGATGGGTTCCAGTCACGTGTCTCTGGATGGGTTCCAGTCACGTGTCTCTGGATGGGTACATTTTCTGCTGAGGGACTCTCAGCCTTCAGCAGAAAAAATCAAAGAGAGAGGGATGCACTCGAGCGTCCAAAGCCTTGTCTACACAGAGGCGCCTCGGGCTGAATAATTCAAGGGCGAAGGAGGAGGGGAGGGTGCACTCGTACGTCAGTGATGGGCTACGTCTCCATGAAATGGTGCATGTCCCCTGTGACCCCTTTGGATTCGCCTCTGTCTGGACCTGTCAGTGGCCCCATGTCGCCCGTGGCTCACTGGGATTCGCCTCTGTCTCGATCTGTTAGTGACCCTACGTCCCCTGTGACCACCTTGTAATTGCCTCTGTCTGGATCTGTCTGGATCTGGATCTGTCTGTGGATCTGTCTGTGATCTGGATCTGTATGTGGATCTGTCTGTGATCTGGATCTGTCTGTGGATCTGTCTGGATCTGTCTGTGGATCTGTCTGGATCTGTCTGATCCAGAGCTGAACACCTTAACCACTCGGCCACCCCCTCTCATGTGTGTGTGTACATCAAAGCCGGTGGAAGAACGCTTGTCCATCGAATGCACTAGCCTGTCCCCTAACGAACACATTTATCTATACCATAAGTGCTGCTCCTTTTTCAGCCGAGCTAATTAGTGTTCGGTTAATAGCATTGCAGTTTGTTTCCATAGTCAGGTGAGTGCTGGCCAACATTACGGATGAGGGCGAAGCCCGGGCTAGTCTGTCTACTTCCGTGCATTTCCGTTCCGTGTCCTTTACGGTACAACAGTTGATCTGAGCGGTCCCGCTCAGCTTGGCCCTACCTTCACCAAGGTAGCTTGGCCCTACCTTCACGCTTTTGAAAGCTTTTTGTTGCAGCATATCGCGTTCTAATTTCTTCACTGCACTCTTTTAATTTTAATAGATACTTACCAATTTGTATTATTAATGAAGTCCTTTTAATCTGTGTCCGAAGAAAGATGTTTTTGGTAGCATATCAGCTCGTCGGCAACTTTCGGCAGCGGTTCACGGTGTAATATGGTACGTCAATTTCGAATTGTTCACACAGAGTCAAATGTGCTCTTTTCCTCTTAGATTTACCACCCTTCATCACAATATTTCTATTCAATGTACTCTCAATCAATATCCTTGCTAAAAATGTTGGCCTGCGGCTACATTCCCGCGCTCGGGCCACTAGCCAGAACTGGCACCGCAGCCGGTACTCACCATCCGTTCCGGATAGCAAATAGGTACGGTTTTTTTTTGTATTCCGTGGTCTCATGCTCAGACCCAGGCAGGAATGGCGTTTCCTATTTCTGCTTTTAGTGACCATTTGGTGTATGTATCGCGAGCGAAATCACGTGTGTTCTGCACACGCTGTACATGCTGTACATGCTGTACATGCTGTACATGCTGTACACGCTGTACATGCTGTACATGCTGTACATGCTGCACATGCTGTACATGATGTACATGCTGTACATGCTGTACGTGCTGCACGTTGTACATGCTATACATGCTGTACATGCTGTACACGCTGTACATGCTGTACATGATGTACATGCTGTACATGCTGTACATGCTGTACACGCTGTACATGCTGTACATGCTGTACATGCTGTACACGCTGTACATGCTGTACATGCTGTACACGCTGTACATGCTGTACATGCTGTACATGCTGTACATGCTGTACACGCTGTACATGCTGTACACGCTGTACATGCTGTACATGCTGTACACGCTGTACACGCTGTACATGCTGTACACGCTGTACATGCTGTACATGCTGTACACGCTGTACATGCTGTACACGCTGTACACGCTGTACATGTTGTACATGCTGTACATGCTGTGCACGCTGTACATGCTGTACATGCTGTACATGCTGTACACGCTGTACATGCTATACATGCTGTACACGCTGTACATGCTGTACACGCTGTACATGCTGTACATGCTGTACACGCTGTACATGCTGTACATGCTGTACACGCTGTACATGCTGTACACGCTGTACACGCTGTACACGCTGTACATGCTGTACATGCTGTACATGCTGTACACGCTGTACATGCTGTACACGCTGTACACGCTGTACATGCTGTACATGCTGTACATACTGTACACGCTGTACATGCTGTACATGCTGTACACGCTGTACACGCTGTACACGATGTACATGCTGTACATGCTGTACACGCTGTACACGCTGTACATGCTGTACATGCTTGCGCCGTGCAGGTGCGTGGAAGGCGCGTGGCTAAATGAACAAACAATGCGTCTATGTCTATGGCTGATATAAACACGGAGATTCAACTTTACCGGCGCTTTTAAAGCTTGGTCCCGTTCGCCCGGCGTATGCTCCTTATACTGGTTCTCATACTTCTCAAAACGATTCCGATCTGCTTCTCAACAAGCTTGAAAAGATTTGACATAATGCACGATCTCTTCCTTGTGCATATTATCCATCATCGCACCAGCGTATACCATCATCCATCTAGCAAACCCTGATGGTCTTCGGAGGAGACACGACATGCACCCTGGTGTATTACATTCCACAGGTGTTCTAAATGCGACACATATGTACGTCCTCTACATGGCTGGCACCACTACCAGTGTGAAACACCGCATGGGGAGCGCGGTCGTCAGCGATTTGACTGCGATTAGAATGTTTCGCTTGAATGCATTTGCCGTTGTTTGAATGCATTCGCCGTTGTTTGAATGCATTTGCCGTTGCTTGAATGCATTTGCCGTTGCTTGAATGCATTTGCCGTTGCTTGAATGCATTTGTCGTTGTTTGAATGCACGCATCCAGTTTGCAGAGTCGCACGTTCGCCGCAACATTTACGAATATGGGTCGCATCGAGCACCGCCACCCGTCATATTCAACGATGAACAACGAACGGCCGCATTTGATCCGGTAAGGCACTGGGATGATCACATGGTGTCCATAAAAGTATAAAGTCGATGGGAACTCATCAATAACGTAATGAGGCATGCACGCTAACCTATGCAAGAGAAGGAGCGGCCAACGCAAAATAGTCGTGCAGGGAAACAAACTCCAAGGAGCGTAAGCAGACCGGCGCGATTGATGGTGACAGTAGATGTCGCCACAGTTCTATGAACCGACACCCCATCAGGGTGAACTATGAGTCTTTATGGCAGCGCTAAGCGCCCATGAGACGCATTTCGACGCGAGTTTGACTTATACAGCTGCGAGGCGGTGGCGGCCGGCTGCGGGGCACGCCACATTGACCTTGAGACAATTTATGGTGCATGCTAAGCGCCAATGCCGCCTTCCGAAGATATGCTCGGTCCGCGTGCGTCATCGTGCCGGTTGGACGGCTTGCCTCCAGCGACTGGGCGGACACTGCCGGACTGAGACGACGAACCGGCACAGTGGCGGCTGACGCCATCACACACTCTCTGACCTCGTGTGGCACTGTTCGGGCTGTTGGTTGCCAACCTCGGGTCACCGCCGTTCATGGTTCACAACCTAGCTCAGATTACGCGACGCTCTGTTCGTGCGCGTGGACTGTTCTGCAAGTGCATCACCTTGGAGGGCGTAGACGCCGCATGGCTGGTCTCGGTTGAGGGTGGGAGGCGATGGCGGCTGGCGGCGCCGACACAGCATGTCGCAGTCACATATAATGGCTGGTCTCGGTTGAGGGTGGGAGGCGAGGGGGGCTGGCGGCGCCGACACAGCCTATCGCAGTCACATATCCCGCGTCGCCGTCCAGCCACCGCCACCTATACCCAGTACTGGTTCTTCCTGAGGATGGGGTTGGTGGGCTGAGAGGAGCTGACCTCGGAGCCGTCGTGGCTCCAGCCGTCCTCGAGGTAGCACCGGTCGGCGTCGACGTCGTACAGGTAGGACTGGTCGGGCGGCGGCGCGCCAGTGTAGAGCGCCGTGACGGTGCACTGCGGCACGCTGGGCGACACGTCACGCTCCGGCCAGCCGGGCTCCAGCAGCCGTGGCTGGTCGAGGAAACGCGGCCGCGGCAGGCTGCCGTTGGTGGAGAGCCGCAGTCGCGGCGACGCCAGCTCGTGGCGCGGCAGCGTCGAGATGGACGGACGCGGCAGAGTCGAGTTGATGAAGTCGGGCGTGGACGCCCGGCTCGCCGAGCGCGAACTGTCGGCCGCCGGCGCCGCCAACTCCGCCAGCCGGGTGGGCTGCTGGCGCGGGTCGGCCTTGCGCGCGGCGCGCCGACGCCGGTCGGTGGCGCACTTGATGACGACCAGCAGCAGGATGGAGGTGACCACCACGCCGATCACCACTCCCGCCACCAGCACGTAGTCGCTGCGCAGGAACGGCTCCGAGTCCGGCTGTCGGCCGCGGCCCACCACCGAGTTGACGCCCGGCCGCGTCCTGTCTGCCTCCAGCGCGGCGGCGTTCACCAGCCGCACCTCGAGCCGTCCTGGCGCTGGCTGCACTCCGTCCGCCCGCAGTTCGAACCGCACCGTGTCGTCCAGCGTCTCGTTGCCTTCCAGCTCTACTGGCGTCGCCACAAAGAAGACCACGTTCTGCGTGACGTCGGCGTGCGTGAAGGAGGTAACGTTCCAGGCGTGCGCGGTGCGGCGCGTCCGCCCGGCGCGCAGCATCTGCGTGACGTAGCCGTGCTGCGGCGCCTGCAGCAGCTGGTAGATGGGGTCGCTGTCGGTCTTGGCCGCCAGTTCGGACGCGTTCAGCACGTCCAGGCCGATCACCGCCGGCAGGCCGGGCACACAGGTGAGTGGCGACGCTGTCAACAGCGGCCGCACCCGCACCGTGAACGTTTCGTTCCGCACCGCGTTGAACTCGTTGTAGACGGTGGCGACGAACGAATCGTTGCTGGCCAGCAGGTTCATCTGCATGTAGCTGACGCGGCCGGCGTCGACGTCCGCCTGGCTGAAGCTGGTCACGACGTCGGCGCCAACGAAGAGCCGACCGTGTGCCGGCTCGGCGGTGACGTTGAACACGACGTCGGCGCGGCGTCCATTGGTGTCGGCTGATATGTGCTCCGACGACAGGGTGGCCCGGCTCTGGCCCTGAGTGATGAGCACCGGCGCGTTGTGCGAGATCCGCAGCGACAGCTGCACGATAGTCAGCGTGAACTCGGCCACCAGCGGGTTGTGCAGGCCATCCCACACGCGGAAGAAGAATTGGTCCGTGCCGAGCGAGCCGTCCTGGGCGTACATCAGCCTCTCCCTGTCGACGTCCTCCTGGCTGAAGTTGCTGACGCGCACGTGAGGCTTCTCCCTGAAGGACACCCGTCCCCGGATGGGTCCGCTGATGATGGTGAAGAGAATTTCCACCGGCGCGTTGTCCGGATCGGTGACGCGCAGCTCCTGCCGGCTGATCACAGCCGTCTGCTTCTGGACGACCGTCAGGCCGGCCGCCACCGTCTCCAGCACGAACTTCTGGTCGTTGACGGGCACGACGGTAACGTTGACGGTGCCGTTGTACAGCAGCACAGACGACGTGGGCGTCACCAACAGCAGGCTGTAGCCGAAGCTGTCCGCCTGCGTGTCGGAGTGGTCGTGCCGGTAGGAGAGGCGCTCGGCCGTGACGTCGTGTTGCGTGAGTTCCGCGCGCGTCGCACTGCCGCCGTCCTTCAGGCTGAGAAGGCCGTGACGAGGCGGCATTGTCAGCCTGATCCGCAGGTCTGGCGCACCCTGGGCGGCCGAGTGGCTGCGTAGAAACTCGGCCACGCCGCCGACGTCGAGCACGGCGCGACTGATGGTCGCTGTTCCGCCCTCCGGCAGCCGGAGCGGCGCGCCGGTCACGTAGCGCTGCAGGCCGCCGCGCGTCGCCGTCGTCACCGACACGACGATCCGCAACACGACGCTGGTCAGCGGCGCCGACAGCGGCGTCTCCACGCGCAACTCCACGCTGTCCTCGGCGGAGAGCGCCGCCAGCGGGCGGACGTGCTCGTACATGATGACGCTGCGGTTGAGGTGCTCCTGGGTGAACCAGCTCACCTCCACGGTGCGCCCGTCCGGCTGCTGCCTGTCGGCGGCAGAAAGGCGTCATGACAGGGTGCACCCAGTGTCGACATAACTGGCACGCAGTGTCGACATAACTGGTACCCAGTGTCGTACCGTTCCGCGGCTCTCTCCCGATGCGAGAAAGGGAATACGGTGGGTTAGAGGTGGCTGACATCCAGTATCGTACCGCCCCGCGGTTCTCTCCGGATGGGAGAAAGTGTATATGAGGGGCTGGAGGTGGCTGGCATCCAGTGCGTACCGTCCCGCGGTAATTTCCGGATGGGAGAAAGATAATATGACGGGTTAGAGGTGGCTGAAATCCGGTGTCGTACCATCTGATGAGGGAGATAGAATATGACTGACCAGGGGTTTCCAACGTCCAGCGTTGTGTCATGCGGCGACTTCCCCTGGGTACGAAAAAGAGGTACGGTGTGTTCGATGTAGCTGACTTTCACTATGCGGCACTCCACCTGATTGTCGTAAATGGGGGTCAGGGAACTAGGTTAGGGTAGACCTAGCTGACCATCATTACTGCTGGCCAGGCGTTGACTGTGGGCAGAGGAGATGAGGTATGAGTTAGAGCTACCCGATGCCCAGTGTGATGCACCAGGCAAAACCTAATGGGTAGGAGTAGGGAAGAAAAGAATAAGAAGAATCAGCTGGTTGATAACAACCAGCTGATGTTCAATGCAATGACTCCCGGCTGTTACCGGCGGCCTGTAAGCAGAGGAGGAGTTGACAGGTCAGCACAAAATATCCTCCAGATTCTGATTCATGTGTGTTTGACGAGGGAATGAAAAGTGTCGAACATACACGGAGTGGTCGCGTCGTGTCTCGAAAAGTGTCGAACATACACGGAGTGGTCGCGTCGTGTCTCGCTGACAACTAACGTCAGCGCTTCGTGGAATTAACTTCCCTGGGGACATAACCTGTCCACTCCGTCCCTGATGGGAAGCGGTAAGGCCACTAACAGTTGTTAACCGCAACTAATAAGTGAACTGACATGCACCCAGCTCTTTGGTCGTATAGATAACCAGATATCAGTAGTGGTAAGTCAACGAAGCGATTAATCGTGTCTTGCAATGACTTTTGAAGGTAGCTGCAATCAAGAGGTCGTGTGATCGGTTGCATGCAGTAAGCTGAACACCATGGGATGACATCATGTTATTACTTGAATGCCTATTCAGATGGTGTATCACCTGCTCTCCCAGTCCGGAAACCTTCGATATATAACAGATTGAGTTTGTTTTGTACAAATTGAGGTTCAACTTGGTTGATGACAAATAATTTTGTGTTGCCACGGTGTATATTCTCTTTGAATCCTTTGATAAGTGTTCCTTTTCCTAGGTGCAAAACCCACTACAGTCTCACATTCAACGAATGTGGTTCACGTACGGGAGGCAAAATGTAATGATATACCTGAATGATGAAGCGAGAGCAGGCGGACTCAATCACGCCTTTGCGAGCAGGAAATCCATGCCGAAAAATTCATAAATAAGTTGTGGATGATCTACCAGAGTGTATGGGTGCTCGAACAAAACATGCGGGTATTGAAGCTATGACAATGGTTGTTCAGCAAAGGGATATGGGTGCTCTGGCGGAATCCAGTGGTAGCTTTTAGCCACTTATAATCGGTTGCGACGGTCCGCACCCGATTTGGCTAGGTCGGTCAAAGGTTATGCACAGTAAAACTGCGAGCTAAAGCACATGCCAGATACTTCGACGAATGCGTGGCAGAACGCTGAAATGGTTATGCCTTGCCAAGGGGCTACACTCGACAGTTACACAGGCTACACTCGACGACTATACTCATTTCAGTAGTAGCATTTTAAAATGCAGCCAAGACGAAGGCAGCAATGGTGCAGTTGCCATCAGTACACTCTTCATAAGCCGTGAATTTGCATTGAACGGATGAACACGGTGGGTACAGAGGATAATCATAGTGGCGTTGCTTTGATGAGGACGAATGACCGGATATTTTGTTATCTTTGCCTGCAAACCGAGGGCGAGGAATCTTGCGTGTGGATATTTCCTGTCGGACAGACTGGGTACACGGCACAATGGAAACCAATAACTCCGCATCAAGGTGCACACAGCGTGAGGTATAATCTCTTGCAGAGTGATTGTTACATCCCCAGATGGTCAACTTAAGGGACCAGATAAGAGTAAGAACCCAAGAAACTAAATAAATATGTGTCGCTTTGTGCCCAGGCGAGATGCAGACAACTGTATTATTGGAGTTGAAGTCACTCAGTGCACAGCTGTTGATGCCTGGTTGGTGATATGGTACAAATCCTTCACAAATGCCCTGAGTTGAACATGCCGAGCCTGAACCTCATTTTCCATGTGGAGCCATCAAAGTTAAGCAGGTTAAAACAGGCTAAGTCCTGACATGCCCTGGAGCGTATTCCTTTTGCTGGAAAAACCCTGTACTGATCTGGTGATCCCTACCTATGTGCTGTGAAATATGGCTCGGTGCAATATTCCTCTCCACAAGAGTGACGCACGGTGGAACACTGAACCCATCATGAAAATGCACGGCAATAGTGGACAAATTGCATTGCTCCATACGTGCGTAGCATTTTTCTACTTTTGCGCGCCGCCGTCATGTGTGAAGATAAAAATGAGTGTTGCTACAGAGCTCATCCTTACCTCCTTCCGAGTACAGCATAGGAACTGGACGTGCAACACTCGTAATTCCAATGACCGCAGGACGAGCATGTGCCATCCCGGCCGCTTACCTGGTAATCTGGCCAAGCAGCGGCTTTCTGATAATCGAATAGGTAATGGCCCTGGGCGTGCGCGGGTCGTTCGTGTTGACTAGCAGGTGGCCCTTGGTGATGGCTTGGTGCATCATGGGGAACACGTGCAGTCTGGTGTTGGCCACCAGCCGCAGCTGGAGACGCTCCACTCGCACGCTGAAGCTCTCGGCCGGCGTCCGGTGCAGACCATCGCTGACGGACACGGCCAGACGGCACCGACTCATCTCTGTCGGCATACCGATATACACACAGTCATACATACAGTCAAGCATACAGTCAGACACACGGCCAGACGGCACCGACTCACCTCTGTCGGCATAGAGACTACATACAGTCATACACACAGTTAGGCACACGGCCAGACGGCACCGACTCACCTCTGTCGGCATAGAGACATACATACAGTCATACACACAGTTAGGCACACGGCCAGACGGCACCGACTCACCTCTGTCGGCGTAGGGACATACATACAGTCATACACACAGTTAGGCACACGGCCAGACGGCACCGACTCACCTCTGTCGGCATAGGGACATACATACAGTCATACACACAGTTAGGCACACGGCCAGACGGCACCGACTCACCTCTGTCGGCATAGGGACATACATACAGTCATACACACAGTTAGGACCACGGCCAGACGGCACCGACTCACCTCTGTCGGCATAGGGACATACATACAGTCATACACACAGTTAGGCACACGGCCAGACGGCACCGACTCACCTCTGTCGGCGTAGGGACATACATACAGTCATACACACAGTTAGGCACACGGCCAGACGGCACCGACTCACCTCTGTCGGCATAGGGACATACATACAGTCATACACACAGTTAGGCACACGGCCAGACGGAACCGACTCACCTCTGTCGGCGTAGGGACATACATACAGTCATACACGCAGTTAGGCACACTGCCAGACGGCACCGACTCACCTCTGTCGGCATAGGGACATGCGTACAGTCATACACACAGTCAAACATACTGTCAAACACACGGCCAGGCAGCACCTACTCACCTCTTTTGCGTACAGGGAAGTCATGGGCTCTGAACACGCCTCAACAGTTGCAGTCCGATCGAAATAGCGGTTTCGGAGTTATAGCCTCCGGCAGTGGTTTTAGTTCATACAACAAGGGTATTTTTGACACCAGATATATCATCGATAATGAAGAGAAAGTGTAACATATTATGCATCTTCGAGACGAAAAATGGTTAAAGAAAACACATCCGTGACAAAATATCAACATTTTTCACGTTTTACCTCATGACACCATGACCTCGTGACCTCGTAGCTTTCTGTAATCCCTAGTCCATTGTAATTTATTAATTTGACAGCAAAAAAACGGGCATGATTTGGCAGCCAAATGCAAAAGGTTTAATGCGTTTTGCTTTTAAATATCCCATGCAGTGCTTCGTTATTCATGGCTTTTTATTATATTGCGATTTTTAGAACGGACGGATTTCGAGTACCTTTTCTCCCAGTTGGCAACTAGGGAGGATCGTAGGATGGAATATAAATTGGTGATATCAAAATGTGTGCTTAACAAAAAAAAATAACAACTTATTCATGTAAGTATTATAGTTTGCCTAAATAATATTCACAAAGTTCAAGGTCACCGACTATCCGATAAGTCCTTCATAGGCTTAAATGCATGTGACGACGTAAATGTACTCCAGAACATCCGGTGTTCTGGTAATCGAAACATCTGAGTGTGTTCAACCTTGCTGGACTCACAACAAGAAGTACAATTATGACCTGATTCTACCCATAGGCATCATTTACATGGACGTACACTCGAATCCCTATTGCAATGCAACCACACACGTTTCTGTCACGGCATACATAGCGTATCCCCGAAAACATGAACATTTTCACAATCTTCCTGTGGTTTAATTGTTCACGTTTCCCTGCACATTGCACAATATTGCACATTACTGCACTATACTGCACAAAAAAAAACAATGATGGGGTAGAGCAACGAAATATACGTCAATTAATGAGAACTTGTTTTCCCAACCTACATATTTGTAGCTCTCCAATGTAGCTCTTGGAGTCGTCTTGGCAACTTCCTTTATATTTTATGATCGCCATAGTGTCCTAGCTCATTTCCGTGTAACGGTGTAACTTTGCTTCAGAACATCTGGTGGTTACTTACAACATGTACTGAATCATGAATGCCATCAAACATGACAACGATGCAGTCTGACCATATTCGACCATGCTAACATCACAACAAGAAATACAATTATGCTTTCTTTCCAACTGCAGAGCATCATTTACATGGACGTAGAGTCAAGGCACCTATTGCAAGCTACTCTTCTCTGTCACGGTGCACGTGCGCCGGAAACATCATTTACACAACCTTCACGCGACTTCATTATTCAAGTTCTTTGGGCACTGCGCATGTCGACATTGCACATTAGACAGAGACAGTTTGGACCAACCTACCACAACCACATTCGGCCCGGTTGGATTCTGAATCCATTTTGCGCGCTGATTTAAGAACTGTTTTTGTTTTTGCTCTAGGGTCATTAAAATTCAAAATGCTTAACTTTTGTCATTCGGCAAAGTATTAACTTGTAATCTATCGAGTAGCAAGAAGGCACATATATTGTGTAATACATAAAAAACATTGGTAAATCATTATCCATATAACTCAGCAGTTGAACTCCTTCTTGCCCCTGTACTTGTTCCTGTTCCTGGCCTCCTGCCTGTTCCACGTGACCATGTCCTGCTGCCAGGCCCCGCTGGCCATGGTGGCCGCCTCCGTGGTCATCTTCACACCCCTCTCCACTGCAGTGGTGGTGCAGGGCAGTCCTGGCTCTGAGTAGGGCTCCTCCAGGAACTGTTCCAGTTCCTGGTCTGTGTGTTGGAACAGGATGGGAGGAGAGGAGGTCGCCTTCTGCAGGTCCACCAGCTCGGACAACTTGGTGGCCGCCAGGTTGATCTCGGGGTTCCTCACTTTCCTAACAGTCTTCCTCTTGCTCCTCTGCTCCTTCTTCCTCAGCTTCTTGACGATGGCCAAGGCCTGCTCCCTCTCCTCCCTCTCCCTGGAGGCCAGCAGGGAGGCCAGAACTACCTCATGTTGGGCGAAGTAGGCGTTGAACTGGAGGTAGGGCTTCAGCATGTCCACCTCCTCCTTGGTGCAGTAGGTGACGACCCTGGTGACGATGGTGAGCAGGTGGCGGGGACCCTCCAGCAGCAGGTTCCTCTGCCTGATCTCCAGGAAGGAGGGCACGTAGACGTGGATGATGAAGGAGGTCATGCGTCTCTGTGCCTCGCTGGGGGTGGCCGTGCTCATGTACACCCGCAGCTCCCTGCTCTCCGTGTTCTGCCACCGGGCGTTGGTCATTGCACCAGCCCGTGCCCTGGTCCACCTCTCCTGCAGCTGTCCAGACTCCACTGTCCCGGCCATCTCCAACAGATATCTGGTATCATGGTTGAACTCCTTCATGACGGCGGGGGATGACGTCCAGCAGGGCCCTGAGGGTGGGGCTGGGGATGGCCTCGAACTCCTCCACCTGCAGGTCCCACACATTGCCCTGGAGCCTCTTGGCCTCCTCCCCACTCCAGGAGGCCGGGCCGGTGGTGGGGCCGGCGTAGTGGATGAACAGGTGGTTGAACACCTTCTCCAGGCTGTGGACGATGCAGTGGATGTGGAGGAGGGGACGACCCACCAGCCTCTCGAACTCAGCGATGAACCCATGGTTGTAGCCGCCCATCTTGCTGCAACCATCGCTGAAGACCACCTGCAGGCTGGCGATGTTGATGCCCCGCTCCTCCACGAACCCCACCAGGCTGGTGGCCAGGTCCACCCCCTCCCCCCCACCGGGGCCACGTGACCCAGGAACTCCTCGCCGGGGTACCCGATGACAGCACAGTCCTCACTCCTTACAGTGGCAAACCTTTTATGGTTCTTCTCTCCTACACCAACCTCTACTTTGTTGTCATTGATCCTTTCATCCACCATCAGACCTTTAGCCTCAAACCCCCGAAATTTGTCTTTCTTTTGCTCCCTAGACTTCTTCCTTACGCTCTCAACTGTCTTGGAATTGATCACTTTACTCTTATCCCCTGCAGTTATAGTGTTGTCTGCCACTCTGATGGTGTTTTTGACATGAGCCACTGCATCACTGGATATCTTGAACCTATCTGCTGTTTCACCGAGTTTAGCCTCTGCTTCCTTCTGCTTTTTCTTTTTCTCTGTTTTCTCTTTCTTGTTCACCTGGCATTTGTACTCATTGTCATTCACATCCTTTTCTTCATTGTCATCCTCGCTCTCACTGTTCTCCACTGCCACTTTAGACATAATTCTTTTCACATCATCATCACTTCTCCTCTTCCTCTTTTCTGTCTTCTCTTTGTTCTCAGCATTTTTCTTGGCTGCTTTTTCTTCCTTCTCTTTAGTTTTCTGCAGCCTGGCGGACTCTATAATGTCTACTCCACCAATACAGCCCTCCCTCCCACGCTTCCTCTGGGCGACCAGAAACTCCTTCTCCATCTCAGGAACGTTGTCATCATCAGCTACATCAAACAGTTCCTCCTCTATATCTTTGAACTTCCTCTTCACTTTGCCATTCTTCTTCTTCCTTCTCTTCCTGTCCATACCAGTCTGGCCCTTGGCTATCTCATTCAGACTCTCTTTCCTCATCTGTCACATCTTCTGCATCTTTTCCTTCACCTTCTTCTTGCTTATTGTAGGGATGTTGGCAGTCTTGTAGACTTCTACAACCTTCTCAGTGACCTTCTCAGTGGCGTCCTTGCAATCAATATCCTTCTTCCCTTTCTTCATCCTCTCGTGCTCAGCTTCGAAAGCCAGGGCACTTCCTATCTCTTTATTCAGAGGCAGCTTGTTGATGGGCAGGGGCCTCCTGATCCCGAATATCTTGTCAGGTCCAGATCTGAGCTTGGCAGGAGGAGCTTTGCTCCCCTTTGGGCGTCTCATCGTGCTGCCAGCTGTCAGCAGTTAGACTGCCCGTCATTGACTGGACACCGCCACTTTCCCGGTCTGTCAAAGGATCCACTTTTGCTTTCAACTCATGGATTAAACAATACTTCATAGAAAGCGGATTACATATATGACAAAAGGAAGGCTCAAAAGTTAAGCATTTTGATTTCTAATGACCCTAGAGCAAACACAAAAACAGTTCTGAAATCAGCGCGCAAAATGGATTCAGAATCCAACCGGGCCGAATGTGGTTGTGGTAGGTTGGTCCAAACTGTCTCTGTCTATTGCACATGGGACACTGAACTGCACAATGTTAGGTAAACGAAAACGGTTCAAACGGGGTCGATTTGGCTTGGTAACGAAATCAGTACAAACGGCGTCGATTTCAAAGTTCACCGAAACCGAATTTTGGGGGACCATGGAACATGGAACATGAACATGGAATTTGGGGTCGTGGGCACCTTAGCAATTGTGAAAAATTCTCGAAAATTACCAAATGGGACACTTTAATCTTGTATTTTGCGCGACGGGTGAAATAGGACGTTTACAGACATTTTTATGTGATAGCTGGTCTCTTGGATCTGTTAGATTGCAATGCCTAGTAGCAAGGGCGTCGCCACCGGGGGGGCAGGGGGGGCAGTCGCCCCCCTGAAATTTGAGGAGGCCCCTATCCGGAAATGCACAATAAAAAAGTGAGGAAGGAGGCCGACGAGACATGAGAGGAGGCCTCCAAGACGTGAGAGGAGGCCCCTAATTCGAAGAAGGAGTCACCTAGGAGAAGATAGCAGGCCCCAGAAATCAAGAGAGTGCCAATAATTGGCACGGAGGCCCCCAGGAATGCAAAGGAGGCCCCCAGGATTGCAAAGGAGGCCCCCGTGATTACAAAGGAGGCCCCCAGGATTGTAAAGGAGACCCCCAGGATTGCAAAGGAGGCCTCCAGGATTGCAAAGGAGGCCCCCAGGGTTGCAAAGGAGGCCCCCGTGATTACGAAGGAGGCCCCCATGATTGCAAAGGAGGCCCCAGGATTGCAAAGGAGGCCCCCAGGATTGCAAAGGAGGCCCCCATGATTGCAAAGGTCTCCAGGATTGCAAAGGAGGCCCCCAGGATTGCAAAGGAGGCCCCAGGATTGCAAAGTAGACCCCCAGGATTGCGAAGGATGCCTCCAGGCTAGCGAAGGAGGCCCCCAGGATTGCAAAGGAGGCCCCATGATTGCAAAGGAGGCCCCCAGGATTGCGATGGAGGCCCCCAGGATTGCAAAGGAGGCCCCCAGGATTGCAAAGGAGGCCCCCAGGATAGCAAAGGAGGCCCCCAGGATTGCGAAGGAGGCCCCCAGGATTACAAAGGAGGCCCCCAGGATTGCAAAGGCCCACATGATTACAAAGGAGGCCCCCAGGATTGCAAAGGAGGCCCCATGATTGCAAAGAACTCCAGGATTGCAAAGGAGGCCCCCATGATTGCAAAGGAGGCCTCAGGATTGCAAAGGAGACCCCCCAGGATTGCGAAGGATGCCTCCAGGCTAGCGAAGGAGGCCCCCAGGATTGCAAAGGAGGCCCCCAGGATTGTAAAGGAGGCCCCCAATTACAAAGGAGGCCCTCAGGATTGCAAAGGAGGCCCACAGGATTGCAAAGGCGGCCCACAGGATTGCAAAGGAGACCCCTGTGATTACAAAGCAGGCCCCCATGATTGCAATGGAGGCCCCCAGTATTGCAAATGAGGCCGCCAGGATTGCAAAGGACGCCCCCAGGATTGCAAAGGAGGCCCCCAGGATTGCAAAGGAGGCTACCAGGATTGCAAAGAGGCCCCCAGGATTGCAAAGGAGGCCCCCAGGATTGCAAAGGCCCACAGGATTACAAAGGAGGCACCCAGGATTGCAAAGGAGGCCCACAGGATTATCAAGGAGGCCTCCAGGATTGCAAAGGAGGCCCACAGGATTACAAAGGAGGCCCCCAGGATTGCAAAGGAGGCCCGCAGGATTATCAAGGAGGCCCCCGGATTGCCCAAAGGAGGCCCACAGGATTGCAAAGGAGGCCCCAGGATTGCAAAGGAGACCCCCAGGATCGCAAAGGAGGCCTCCAGGATTGCAAAGGAAGCCCCCAGGATTGCAAAGGAGGCTCCCGTGATTACAAAGGAGACCCCCATGATTGCAAAGGAGGCCCCCAGGATTGCAAAGGAGGCCCCCAGGATTGCAAAGGAGGCCCCCAGGATTGCAAAGGAGGCCCCAGGATTGCAAAGGAGACCCCCAGGATCGCAAAGGAGGCCTCCAGGATTGCAAAGGAAGCCCCCAGGATTGCAAAGGAGGCTCCCGTGATTACAAAGGAGACCCCCATGATTGCAAAGGAGGCCCCCAGGATTGCAAAGGAGGCCCACAGGATTACAAAGGAGGCCCACAGGATTATCAAGGAGGCCCCTGGATTGCAAAGGAGGCCTACATGATTGTCAAGGAGGCTATCACATTAAATATATCACATCAAGACCTTTAAAAAAAATAGAACTCGATGTCCAAAAGTTCACACCGAGATTCGATCGAATGGACCCCAGCACCGGAAAATTAATAACAGTTCCGGCAAAAATTACCCGGAGGGCTTTTATACTCCGAAAGGTGCCATCGGCTGAAAAAAAAACTCCTTCGGTGGCCGCAGTGGCATATCAAAGGGACAAATGCCCCCTCCCTCCTAAGTGGGTTATGCTCCCAAGATTCGAGCCGAGGCTTTCAAAAGTCGCGCTGGGGCCACAAAAATTCGCGTCCGTCCACCGGAATTCGCGTAGGGGCTCCAAGTAAATACGGCGGGCCCCAGAAAACTCTCTCCGCCAGGCCCGAAAATCTGCAACAGGAACCGCCAAGATCGCGTTGGGGCCACAGCTAAGTACAACGCGCCCCGCAAACTCGAACCGGTCCCACCAAATATCGCGCTCGGACCCACAATTCCCATCGGTAGTATCACAAATTTGGTCTGGGCATAAAAAATTCACGTCGGGGCTGCCAACAATTGGCGTCTAGGGCTCCACATAAGCACCGTGTGACCCCCAAAGTCACATCGGTATCCGAAAGAGAAAGCCGGAGCCCTCCAAAATAAGGAGGGATTCCAAAAAAAGTCCGGGTCAGGAAAATGGTTCTGGAGCACCGAACATATCATCAGATGCCTTGACAAATCGCGTACGGCATCGAAAAACATACCGGAGCTCGAAGAAAATCTTGGTGAGATGGAAAAACATGGCGCCAGGAACTCGAAAAATCAGGCCGAAATTCGGAATTTAAAGAAAATTCAGAAGAGGTCCACAAAAATCGCGTTGAGCCCAGATAACTGGCGTTGGGTCCCCGGAACCACGCGCCTGGGCGCGATAAGTTGCGCAAGACCCAGAAATACCGCACCGAAGACCCAAAATCGTACTGGGCCCCACAAATGTGCGTCAGAAGCCCCAAATAAACACAGCGGGACCCTAAGAGCACAACGGAGACCGAAAATGTAACTGGCCCTCCAAAGCGCAGTCTCGCAAAAGCGACAGGGCCCTAAAACATGCGTTGCAGCCCTAAAAAAATATAGCGGGAACTCTAAAAAACACACAAAAAAAACACCAGAAGCTCTCAAGGCACACAGGGGACATGCGACCGCACAGGGGCCTGGAAAGAGGCTGTGGTCGCAATAAGCAACATGGTCCGAGAACGAACAAAAATACCGGGCACTAAATAAATACATTGGGATCATTGAAAGCGCCCCGACAACTAAGAAAAATCATCGGTGCACAAAGAAGCAACAAACCCTAAAACGAGCAGGGGTTTCGAAAATGCGTTGGGCCTCGAACAAAAATAGATTGGAGCCCTAAGACACATCCGTAGACGAAGAAATACGAAACGGGTCCAAAGAAGTGCACTTAGGCAGGGCCTCGGTTCGGTAGCCAACCTGGAAGCATGTTTAATCAAAGATATGAGGTGCATCAAAGCTCAGCGGTTATCCGCATTTCCTCATCATAAAATATGGGAAGTAGGGAACTAGTGATCGAATTTAATTAATCGAATTTTCGCAGCGAACGCCCATACCAAGCATTTCATCACGTCAGATAAGGCGCAAGTCTATCATGTGACAGCAATTAGCAAAGTGTAGGAGGCCCAGCAGAATCCGTAGCATCGCACGAAGTGTGGCGAATGCGCCGAATGCGCAAGATGGGTGTGCACATGCACTAACGCTGGTGTCGTGGCGACCGGGCACTACGAACTGGAATGTCTGAAATTGGTAAATTTTACATTTTAAAGTGATCTGTGTAGGTGTAATTTCATCAGTGCAAGGTGACTTATCAAGGGATGTCAAAAGAATACATTCGAACAGGGTGGGGGAGCCAGGGTTGAAATCCGACGAATCAGAAACGATAGTGGTAGATTAGGCCCCTCGAACGGATAATTTTGTTGGTCACTAATTATTTTACATAAAAAGGTCCCCTTTGACAAAATAGTGGTCGAAATCGGAAGACCTTTTATTGAGTAGGTGGACTCCTCCAAATACGTTTGCCCCCTTCCCCT
The DNA here is from genome assembly GCA_034440615.1 of Ashinkailepas kermadecensis. Classification (NCBI taxonomy): domain Eukaryota; kingdom Metazoa; phylum Arthropoda; class Thecostraca; family Neolepadidae; genus Ashinkailepas; species Ashinkailepas kermadecensis. The sequence continues at coordinate 117,443 of JAOTOM010003140.1, forward strand.
TGACGCAAATATAGGTACGTCACTGGTCCCCCAATAATTTTCCGAAACATACGCGCATGGAGCAAAGCCATCATTGAGGGGCAAATTCCCCTTCACAAGCATACAAAACAACACCGATGCCAGATATTAAATGAGAGAAATGAAGTTTTTAAATATATTTTCTTCCTACAAAATTGTCTTCTGTGATTACAGCCTGTATGATTAGAGTTTCCCAGCTTCAATGCCTTCTCAACGACATAATTTACAAAACGGTACAGCACAGTGAAAACCATGGACGTGACTGCGTGGAATTTGAAGGTTTTGCGTTATTTGTGTATTGTCATTGTTACATTGTTGTATTGTCATTGTTACATTGTTGCATTGCCATTGATACATTGTTGTTCAATGCTTGTTCTTGCCGTGAATTTATTAGCGGATGATTTATGACTTTAGCTTCTGTGCCAAGTGCCTTGCAGCCAGCACCAAATGTTATAAAACTAAATAAATTCCTAAGATGATCAGAAAACCAATTCAATCCACTTCTCGTTGTCACCTTCGCGAAATTGTCGTCCTAGGACTGAGAAATTACCGTTTAAGCTTGTTTATGAGATCAAGCTGGTGGGAATGACTAACAGTAGTGATGAACCTAGCGATATTCAGTTAAACTTGGTGGACATAGAAATGGGTTGATCAATGGGAGATATCTTTAAGATATGCTCAGCACCAGCCCCACCAGCCCGCTGTAATCTAAAGGCCAGCGGGAAGATTCTTCTCGTCGATAAAGCATAAAGATATTGGTTTGTTTTGGCACTGACGTATTTATGGACGTTTGCTTATTTATACCCTGGTATGACTCAGTTCTCAGCGAAAAAAAAGATTCATGGTATTGCGCTTTGCGTAAATGATGCACCATGCCAAGAACAAACAAGACATCAATATGAAGCCATGTTCCCCATTCTGGAACCATACTAAGAGCCTAAAAAATCAATAGGAGGCCCTAACACAGTGGAGGCCCCCTTTCTGGAGCAGGAGGCCCCCTATCAATATTGCCCCCCCTGGAAGAATTTCGTGGCGACGCCACTGCCTAGTAGGGCATCAATTGTGGTAATAAAAGCGGGTCAAATGGCGTTGGCGTTGGAAATGACCTTTTGAAAGAGTAAATATCAATTCACAGACGATTTTAACATGCGCACTGGAGTGGGAGGCGAAATCCGCCTACCCCTGATTGTGCCGGTCGATATACGCCATTTTTGTGCATCCGCCTCAAAATGTTCGGCACGTCGCTTAAAGCAAGAAAAGCGAAATTCGGTCGAAAATTCTTCGAGTTAGTAAAGTCAAAACATTTCGCAGCGCCATACCACGAAAATCGGCGCTAATGCGATTCCCGTGTATCGGCAAAAGGGAAGTGTTCTCAGCAATACTAGCGACTTGTTTGATGCATATTGTTATGCTATATAGTTTCAAGATCATATAAGGTCGCCGAGATCAAGTCCGGTCAAGTTCATGGCAGGTCAATGGAACCAAACTAGGTCAACTGGAAGGTTGTCATAAACGCAAATGACTGGCATGCGATTCATACTTTTCCGCATGTTATTCTCTACACATCCTGAAAGCTACTGTTTTCGTCATTGTGAACCTTTGCACCTTTCATTCCTGTACTTCATGAAGCTGGTTGCGCAGGGCCACCCGCCGACCAGTCGGGCGGGCGGCCCGGTTCTGGTAACTTGAGCTCGAGACGGGCAGACACCGACCGGTCTGTTTGCACAGCACCTTATTGTTTGCCGCTGTTCAAATATACCTCAATTACTGCGGCCGGACGTGAGGGATTCGCGGTGTTAGAAGAGGTGTATCGAACATATTAACGACAAACAATAGCATATTAATGACAAAATGATAACAACACACAGAGGAGCACACAGCACAGAGTATGCGTCGGTGTCTGTGCGCGTGCGTGTGCGTGTGTGCGTGCATGCGTGCGTGCGCGCGCGCTCGTGTGTGTGTGTGTGTGTGTGTGTGTGTGTGTGTGTGTGTGTGTGTGTGTGTGTGTGTGTGTGTGTGTGTGTGTGTGTGTGTGTGTGTGTGTGTGTGTGTGTGTGTGTGTGTGTGTGTGTGTGTGTGTGTGTCATCGGTTGTGTCGGCGTTTTGATTGAACGACCAGAGGAGCAAAATGCCATCTACTAACTATCCAGTGTAAAAATCTGCACCAGTGCACTGGTGCAAGATTTTCACCGTGAGGTAAGGTCTTCATCAAATAATGTTGAATTAGAGGCCACAACCATTGGTGGTTGCAGGACCAGCATTCGAGCCAACTAGACTTCGCCCCCCGCCATGCTAAAGCATGACGGATGGGGGAAATGTATGGGGAAAAGTAAATGGCTGTGGGCGGGGAGGGGGGTGGCACGCCCCCCCCCCCACACCTAACATGTTAGAGGAAGTTATAACGCTCCGGAAGATATGGTGGGACAGGAGGAAATCCTATAAGTAAGTGACAGCTCACAACTTTTTCCTTCTCTGTGAACGACAAGTCACTCAGCGCGGTAAGGCTGGCAGGCGGATAGCTATCAGAACAGGATGCTGTGATAAAGGAGGCGGTGGCAAAACAGCTCGCAATGTCACCAGAGACAGCCCGCCGGCTAACGCGTACCGAGAGGCGAGAGCCGCCTCAGCGAGGGCGGCTCGTGTGGTTCAATACTCCGCTGACTCTGCCGGCGCGCCGCTTGGCTCGCGGCTCTCGCCAGCATGGCACGGGAGTGCGGCCGCCAATCGAGCTCACACGCACCTCCGCCCCCTCCCCGCCCGGCGCCCCCACTCCCGCCCAACCCCCGACCAACCCCCGACCATTCGCCGCTCTGCCGCGGCCGGTGTGGCGATAACGACGACAACCGAGGATTTGGCCGATATTAAATTGTTCGCCGCCGTAGCGCTTCTCATTAGTGGACGGCGGTCGGTGGCACGCCGTACCGCTTCTCATCAGTGGACGGCGGTCGGTGGCCCGCTTCTCATTAGTGGACGGCGGTCGGTGGCCCGCCGTACCGCTTCTCATTAGTGGACGGCGGTCGGTGGCACGCCGTACCGCTTCTCATCAGTGGACGGCAGTCGGTGGCCCGCTTCTCATTAGTGGACGGCGGTCGGTGGCACGCCGTACCGCTTCTCATTAGTGGACGGCGGTCGGTAGCCCGCCGTACCGCTTCTCATCAGTGTACGGCGGTCGGTGTACCGCTTCTCATCAGTGGACGGCGGTCGGTGACCCGCTTCTCATTAGTGGACGGCGGTCGGTAGCCCGCCGTACCGCTTCTCATCAGTGTACGGCGGTCGGTGTACCGCTTCTCATCAGTGGACGGCGGTCGGTGGCCCGACGACCACGTTCGGCTGGCCACCTTCCGATGCTCAAAAACAGCCTTGTTTATGCTGTCGGCTCGCAGATGCGGTTGAAGCGGCTTCGTTGGCGACGGCCGTGACCGCGGTATGGATCGGCACCGGAGGCACCCCGAGCACGGCGCGACTGTAGCGGCGCACTGACCGGCCCCGGTCAACCGCTCCACGACGCCTCAGAATGCGGCCACCGCCCGCTGCCGCCGGCCATACATTTGATATTTCATTAGAGAAGCGTCAACGGATGAAGGAGCCAGTAGGCTTCCGCAAAACCTGAGCTGTGAACGTGTAAGCAGACAGGTGGTGACACCACTGGGTCCTGCTCACTAGTCCCTCCATCACCTTGGTACTCCCCTCTGTCTGCCTTCGTGTCTCCGTCTTCTTCTTCTCTGTCTGGCCCTACACTCGATCCACCTCTCGTTCAGTCCCATATTTATGTCTGTCTGTACTTCTCTCCCCGTCTCTGTACCTGTAGATGTACCTGCCGCCTGTTGTGCGGCTATGGAGACTTTCTGACTCGTTGCCATATTCCCGCCGAATATGGCAGCCCAAGATAATGTGGGTTTGGCCGCCCACAAATAAACAGTCTAACCTCGGAAGCCGCAGCGTTTGTGCCGTCCCACCCGTCTATGAGTTATAATTATTTTGAGCTCCAACCAATAAGAGACATGACATGGCGCGGTCGGTGTGCTCGTAGACGGACAGTGTTCTCGGGGCGGACAGTTCGTGTGCGTGCGGAGTGTGGTGAACTATAGTGACTGACCTGGAATCCCGGCGCCGCGGGGCATGGATAGCGCAGGGGCATCGCCAGGCACGGCGGCCGGAGAGCCGGCCACCGAGGCAAAGCCGTGGCCAGCTGCTCACGCAGCTGGTGGCCCAGCAGCAGCAACAGTTGACCATGCTCATGGAACGCGTTGACTGTTTGGCGGCTCGCTCACGGCGCCCGAGGCGCCGGGCGTGGCCGCGCCTGCCGACCCGTGGACGGGCAACGCCGCTGAGCCCAGGGCCCGGCACCTCTGGCCGGCGGCCGCCACACAGGCTCCTCAGCTGTCTTCCTCAGCGTCACTGAAGGACTTCGAGGTATGGCGAAGCAAATTCTCCGGCTACTGCCTGCTGACTGGCATCAAAGGTCTCAACATGCGGAGCAGAGAGCTGCTCCGCTGGCCATCATGGACGACTGGACTCGGGTGGTCCGGTTCGGTCTGCAGGTTCTTGAGGACGCTGGAATGGAGGCGGTCATCACAGCGATGCAAATGCGTTTGCGCCGTCAGAGGAACATAATAATCGACCGTCGGGACTTCAACACCCGCGTCCAAGAGCCTGGTGAGTCGGTAGACGACTGCCTCTGTGCTCTGGGAAAAATCGCGTCATATTGCGATTTATGTGCCCAATGCATGGACGATCGGTTCCGAGATCATCTCGTCGTGGGAACGCGGGATGAAGAGGCGAGGCGGCGGATGTTGGAAGTTCCGGACCTGACTCTCCAGACAGCAGTCGATATATGTCGCGCGTCTGAGAACTCTGATAACAATAGCTCTGCTCTTCGTGGATCGGTGCAACCGTCCCTGGCCAAGGTCTACCAGTACAAGCGGGATGGCAGCCGGCCGCGGCAGCCCAGTGACCGTGGCAGGCCAGCCGACATACGCACTGGCAAGTGTGGACGCTGTGGTTCAGCTCCTCACACTGAAGACCGGCTGTGCAGGGCGCTGGGCCGCAGGTGTTTCCAGTTTAACGGATAAAATCATTTCTCCTCTGTCTACCGTCAACAGCGGCAGCCCGCGGCGCATGGCTAGCCCCGGACGCGGCCGCCAGGGCCAAGGTCGGTCGACTGACAGTTCCGGAAGTCGCCGACAGGTGTTACAAGTCAGCAGCGGGGATCGCGGGCGGCGCAAGTCGCGCCCGCCCCCGACGGCGGCAAGAAATCTTATCTCCGATGTGGTGCTAAGAGGGGTAAGAGCCAGCCGCTCCCCCAGGTGCACCTGATGTTGCATCGACCTGGTGGATCGACTTCAGACACCGTCTGGATTCCGAATACAAGAGCTGAAGTATCCGTGATGCCTCTACGAGTAGCGGGCAAACTGGGCATTCATCATACGCAGTTGCCGTTTGACTCTCGCGCCATCAAGTCGTCGCTCGTTGCTCGTGGTGTTTAGTGCTATAGTGGACGTGTCTCGCAAGACCAGCCTGCCATCAACTCACCATCTTCACTTCAGACTTCTTGCTACTCTTCACCACCAACTTCTAGACCACTCTGCACCTTCAACTCGTCTATAGGTTGGTCCAGAGCCGGCTGATCACTCCGCTGCTTTCTCACTGCTTGTTATTGCAGTTTCCTATTTTTCATTTTCGTGGGGCGACACCCGTCGCTCTTTTCTCATTTCTTTTCTAGTGTGGTGACACCCGTCACCCCACCCGTTTTCGTCATCGTCGCATTTTCATTCCCTTTGTTCTGTGTGTTTATTTAGATTTCGTTTGGTAGGGTGTTTTTCCCCGTGATGGGGAAAAAAAGGAAGAAAGGCACCGACCCCAGCTCGCCACAGGACTCTGATTCTGAATTTCCTCCGATAACCACACCCGACGACCATCGCACGAACACGGACTTGGCCTTTGATGTTCCCTCACTGAATTCGACCATTGATGAACCGCGCCGGACAATTCCCCTTGATGACGCCATGGACGCCCTTTGCACCTCGCCGAACCCTGCTCGTCCCAAGACCTCTACCTCGCCTCAGAATCCAGACCAGACCATCACTCTTCACGCCGCTGACCCAAGCTCGAACCAGACCACGCCCTCCCAACCTGAACCCATCCAGCCCATTGAACCCTACCTCGACAGTGCTGGCTCTTACGTTGTAGTCAAGCCTGTCGAGGAATCCGTTTCCTTCCGCCGTATCAACGTTTTCTGGCCGACTAAACAACTCCTTGCCATCTGCTCCCTAGCCAATCCCGATATTGAAGCCCCTGCCAACGGAACCTTGGTCATTAAAACCCAATCCCGAGCCCAAACCACAGCCCTCCTCCGCACCACCGCATTTTGTGGAAAATCCGTCACCATCACTCTCCATTCCAACCGCAACACCACCAAGGGCACCGTCTTCGCGCCGGAGCTCCGATTCATGACTGAAGCGGAAATCCAGACGGAGCTCAGGCCGGAGGGGGTGACCCACGTCCATCGAATCACCTCCTTTAAAGACGGTCAGAAACGTGATACGAGCCTCCTTGTCCTTACCTTCTATTATACCAATCTTCCCAAGACCCTAGTCGCCGGATACCTACGATTCCAAGTCCGCGTCTTTATTCCTAATCCTCTCCGCTGTTTTAACTGTCAGCGCTTCGGCCATGGCAGTAAAACTTATCGCCAGTCCGCCCGGTGCCCCAAATGCGGAGAAACACCTCATCCTGACTCCACCTGCTCCAAGCCTGCCCACTGCCTCAGCTGCAACACATCCGATCACCTCACCACTTCCAATCAATGCCCAGTTTGGCGCAAGGAGAAGGAGGTATGCGCTGTGAAGGCCACGACCGGGGTGTCATACCTCCAGGCCCGACGGTCTGTCGAGGCCACCTTCCCATCCGCGAAAACGTACGCTCAGGCGGCCACCGTTGCTCCCCCCACACGTCGCGTCACCACTACTTCCATCTCGATGCAAACAGATATTATTCCAGGTTTAGCTCCACTTAAAAAACTTACTCCACTGACCACACCGACACCACCCACCCTGGCTCCCAACACCCAGACCACTCCGACACAAACCTCCGCGGCTCCCAGCACACAGACCATTCCGACCAAACAAACGCCGACAAATTCCACACGGAATTCCAAACCCCGCAGCCATTCGGCTGCCGGGGAGATGCGCGCCACTTCCGTGGCTCGCCGACCGGTGCAGGCCGGCGACCACGTGACCCGACCGGCTCCCAGCCGGCGGGCATCCCCAGCGGCAGTGGTGCGCGGCCGAGAGTCGGCCGCCAAGGTCACCGACCAACCGGACGGCTCGGGTGCAGCCGTTCGACATCAAACCACACGCCCGCCTGACCTCCACGCATGGATGAGGCACGCACCGAAAGGTGCACACAAACAATAATATTTCTCCCAATGTCTGTATTTTTACAATGGAATTGCCATAGTTTATTATCCAAATGGGCCGAAATGAAAGCTTTCTTTAGTATTATCACACCTATTCTCATCGCTCTTCAGGAAACCTCGTTCTTACCAACCGATACATATAATTTCAATCTTTCAAATTACTCACTGTACCGTCACGATGAGGTCCGTGGACCACATCGCAGTGGCGGTACAGCACTGTACATCAACAATTATTTTGCACATACACAAATTACACTGAATTCACCTTTGCAAGCCGTAGCTTGTACTTTGCGTTTGCATGGTAGGAATGTGGATGTATGTTCCATTTATATTCCACCACAAACAGATAACACAAACATTTTGGTACACTTAGACAACCTGATAACACAATTCAAGAATCCTTTCATATTACTCGGCGATTTTAATGCCCATAGCCCAGCGTGGGATAGAACACGCACACTTCAAGACACTCGCGGCCGCATCATTGAACAAATTTTAGACCGACATAATTTAGTATTACTGAACACCGGAGAACCAACCTTTTTCACCTTGGACATAATACAGAAACAACTATTGATTTATCAATATGCTCTCCGACTCTGGCCAATGATTATGATTGGACCATCGACACTGATATTCATGCCAGCGATCATTACCCCATTAAATTAACACCCACATTTTCAACTGCGGCAGATACGACACCAAGTTTTGTCCCTCGCTGGAAAATCTCGAAGGCCGATTGGACAACTTTTCAGGAACTTTCACATATTCAATACAACCCCAACATTTCTCCCGTCGAAAACATCAACCAAGTTACCAAAACACTTCTCGAAGCAGCTCCCACCGCCATTCCACTAACAAAACCTTTCACAAAAGAACACCATTCCCCTGGTGGTCGATAGAAGTTTCCCGAGCAATAGCCGCAAGAAAGAGAGCATTTAGAAAATATTGACGTCATCCCGACCAAAAAAATTTAGTCAGCCGTAATTATGAACGTGCGAAGACACGCCGCATCATTCGCGAAGCTCGTCGCTGTTCATGGTCACTTTATCTTCAACAAATCACCTCTCGAACACCTTTAAGCAAAATCTGGCAGTTAATTCGCCGATTATCAGGACGCACTCCATTTAAATCACTCCCGGCACTCAAAATTCAAAACACCACAATTACAGACTCACAAAAAATAGTAAATACAATAGCGGACACCATGGCTCACAATAGCTCTGACAACAACTACAGACCGGAATTTCTCCAAAATGCACAACACACATTTCACACCGATTTGGCACAATTCGATTCGTACAACACTGAAACATACAATATCCCATTTCAAGTTTCAGAACTAGATACTGCAATTTCCTCAGCCGGTAATACTTCTGTAGGTCCCGACAATTTACATTATTCCTTTTTCAGACATTTATCCAACGACACAAAACATTGTATCTTACAAACATTTAATGCATTATGGTCTGGCCATACTTTCCCCGAAACCTGGAAGGAAGCCCTCATCATCCCTATTCCAAAACCCGGCAAAAACCACAGCAACCCCAATAATTTCCGACCCATCGCTCTCACCAGTTGTCTAGGAAAACTTTTAGAACGTATGATTGTTAAAAGACTGACCTGGTACTTAGAAACAAATCATCTGTTATCTCCAATTCAATGCGGTTTTCGTCATGGCCATAGTACAATAGATCATCTCATTCGATTAGAAACTGACATACGCCTTGGTTATAAAAAAAAAACACGAACACACCATTGCAGTATTTTTAGACATTAGTAAAGCATATGATATGGTATACAAACCGGCATTAATTTCCAAACTACTTCACTTCGGCGTCAAAGGAAATTTAGCTCATTATTTGATAGGATTTCCGTCTGGTTCCCGTCATTTTCATCTCCGGTGCAGGTCAGCGATTTCCGATCCACGCTTTCTACAGAACGGATTACCACAGGGGAGTTGTATTTCACCAGTATTATTCAACATCATCATTAATGACATTTTCGATAACCTGCCTGCCAATCTATCATACTCGCTGTTTGCGGACGATAGTGCGATTTGGTGTTCCGGCAAAAATTATGATCATTGTTTAATTAGATTACAAAACGCACTTGACCGGATACACCAATGGTCCATCAAATACGGTTTCACATTTTCAGCTCCAAAATCTGCCACAATGATATTCTGCAAATCAATTCCGTGCCCAAATCCAGATACACCACTTCACCTCGGAAACACGGACATACATTTTGTAAATTCGTTCAAATTTCTTGGTGTTATTTTCGATCGCAAGCTTTCCATGCACCAGCACGTCAAACACATCCAGGCCAAATGTTTTCACAGACTCAACTTATGTCGCTGTATTACGTCTTCATCATTCGGATCCGATCGTCACACGCTATTACAATTATACAAATCCTTGGCTCTTCCCATCATAGAATATGGCTCCATAGTTTACGCAAGTGGCAGTACCACCGCTTTGAAGCTTTTGGACACCTTACAAAATAAATTCATTCGCATAGCACTCGGTGCAATGACCACATCTCCCATTACTTCTCTACAAATCGAATCAGGAATTCCACCATTAGGTCTCCGAAGAATTGAACAAACACTCCGATACGCCGCAAAAATTCAATTTAGAGAACACCACCCCATACACGCATCTTTACAAATTCTCCCAAATCTACACCACGAATATTTAGGTCCCTCCGAAAAGCGAACCGGGCTTACCATAGCTTCACGCATTAAAACATTTTCTACACAGCTCCAATACAACATTCCACATATTACATCTCTCTATTCACCAACTACACCACCGTGGCAGATGGCTGAGAGACATATTGTCTATCTCACCACCACTCCAAAATCACAGCTTTGTCCAGAATACGCCAAACAAAAATTCCACCAGTTTCGTTCTCGTTATCATCATGTTCCTTTTGTTTTCACCGACGGATCCAAAGACGCAAATTGCACAGGAAATGCCATTGTTTCCGGTACATACACACAACATCGCTTGCCAAACGGGACCTCCATTTTCATCGCCGAATTACACGCCATTCTCACTGCCCTTCGCTACGTCCGCAACCGTTCGATTTGTCACCCCATGCGCCATGTCGTCATTTGTTCCGACTCAAAATCTGTTCTTCAATCTCTTTCTTCACTTTCTTTTTCGCACCATTGCCATATTTCCATTTATAACACACTTGAAACACTTCATCTGATGGGCATGAAGGTCCGTTTCCTGTGGGTGCCCAGACACTGTGGCATCCCAGGAAACGAAAAAGCAGATCATTTCGCCAAACATTCATTACAATTACCACACATCACAGAAATCCCACCACATTTTGACCCCATCAAATCAACAATACGACAAAACATTCGACATTTTTGAAACCAACAATGGACTGACACAACAAACCACACACAATTACGTCTCATCAAACCTGTCATCGAAAACTGGACCACATCATACACAAAAAACAGACAAGAAGAAAAAGTTATATCCCGGCTCCGCATAGGTCACACTTTTCTCACACATCGATATATATACACTGCTTCACCTCGACCTACATGCCCATCATGCAACACTCTTCTTACAGTTTCACATATTCTCCTACACTGTCAACGTTACCATGACCATAGAAAAACACTTACCAACTACTGCCGTACACATAACATCCCCTTTTCTTTACCTACACTATTAGAAGATCAGCACCCATTCCTCATTAATCTACCTTTCTTTTTCTCCGAAAAACCAACTTGCTTCAAGAACTATAGACTGACTATCAAGACATAACTATTCATTCATTCCACTCACGGCACGAAATGGCCTGAGCAGGCCGAAGTGCCCAACCTAACAAAACGGAAACGGGCATTCATCAGATTCTGCCGGTATGGGTGAACCTATTGAATTGAGAAGCAAAAGACTGCAAACTGTTTTGTCGCGCTGTTCGAATTGTGTACGGGCAGTGTTTTTTAGATTGTCTGTATGCTGAGAGGTGTGCTTCGCACACGCATCTTTTGAATTGTTTGTGGGCACGGCGCCGTGCTGCGACCGCCCTTTGACAGTCCGGAGTCCACCATGGCGTAGATGCTTTTTTCCTAGGTTTGTTACTTTTTGGGACTGAGTCTCGTGCCGCTGAGCTGATGGCCCTTAGGATTGTCTCGATCTTACTGGTCTCTGGAGTTGTTAGGTTGAGGTTCACCTGCTCCTCGAATTTAGCCCAGTCCGCTCTTTTCAAGTTCCAAGATTGTCTAAATAGCTTTGTGTGGTGGATAGCGGCCGTGCTGAGCCTAATTGAGATTGGTTAGTGGTCGCTCAGCCCTGGAACGTCTGAAACTGACCAGTCAAAAAGTGAGCTAAGTCGTTGGGAGCAGCACGTTAAGTCAATGCAACTGTCCGATCCTCCTAAGGTCGGGTTGTAGCGGGTGTCGGCCCCGGTGTTAAGAAATACTAGGTTGTGGTCCGAAATAAACTGTTGAATTTCGCGTCCTCTAGTGTCAGTATGGTCGCTTCCCCAGGAGGGGTGTTTAGCATCGAAGTCTCCCATAAGGAGAACTGGTGGAGGGGCCTGAAGCAGCAAGTCGCTCAGCTCCTGTGGTGTGGGGGTTTTAGCTGACGGCGAGATGTATAGTGAAATGACTGTGGTTTGGCAATGGGCAATTTTGAGGCTGACTGCTACGCAATTCAGGGGAGTATTTAACGTTACTCGACAGTGAGGTATGCTGTTTGAAATGGGTATGGCTGCGCCCCATTTCCTATTTGGGCAACGGCTACCCAGAGGTACAACGGACATAGAAGATCCGAATTGCAAAACACCGTACTAACCCAACTGACAACCCTGCATGGCATGCTTAGACTAACCCGCTACTAAGAACTAAACCGCGGCAGCCGGCGTGATAGGCGGTGTGAATAATTACCTCCTTGTTCGCACGGTAAAGATCCCTCGGTGCTCTTCGATAAGAGTAGGCTAAAGCCGCACCCTGGCAAAATCAACTTCTCGTCACTCTCACAACACCCCCAACCCTACCCAAAACTACAAATTATTTTGTGGAGGAGTAAAGTAAAACTAAACCATTTAGACATCAGGGAACTGTCCCCAACCCAGACCATCGCCTTCAGAACCTAAAATATCACGCAAACTGACGTAAAATTCCTTAACGTAAATATCCACTTGCCCAATCACACACGCTCGCTTTATAGACAGACATGAAACGTACTCGCTTTAAAGGCGGCGCAAATGACCTTCATGGTCCGGCACGCCTAAAAAAATCACTCTCCCCCCCCTTGGTTTCATCAGCGGGACTTCAATTCATCAGCGCGACTTGCTCCGTTCATCAGACAAGCTGTATGCAGCAGACGGCGCGAGATCCCGTGCCTGGGGACGTGTGACGTCACTTCAGCTCGGTGACGTCGTTCACACCATAGCGGTGGCGATTGTTCCGACACTGTACAATGCCCTGCCATCGTGGCATGATTCTGTGAAGTTCCGGATTCTAACTGCTGAATTTCCACAGTAGATCGGCAGCGTCAGCTGCGGATCAGTGACCGGGGTCGCAGATATCTGGTACCCGGCCGGGGAGCATCTGGACGCGGGCGCCGGACCCGCCGCCGAGCCGCAGGGTACGGCCACGGCGGATCAGCACACAACCAGGCAGGCTGAGGAGCTGATGTCGAAGGACATCATCGAGCCGGTGGAACACCCGACGGCATGGTGCCATCCCATCGTGCCGGTGGCCAAGCGATCGGAAGACGGTACGGTGTCTGGATGTCGCCTGACGGTGGACTTCACCCGGCTCAACTATTTCGTGAAGGGACCTGCGTACCCGGTGCGGTACCCGCACGACGCCGTGGCGTCGATCGGCCGTGGCGCCGTCTACTTCTCCAAGCTCGACAGCAAGTATGGGTATCATCAGATCGCCATCCGTGAAGAGGATCGTGATCTCACGACTTTCATCACGCCCTGGAGCCGCTTCCGATTCAAGCGCGCCAGCATGGGCCTGATCTCTTCCGGCGACGAATACAACCAACGGGGGAACACGGCACTTGGCGATGTGGCGAACACATGCAAGGTGGTGGACGACCTGCTGGCGTTCGACAAGGACTACAGCCAGCTCACCCGCCGTGTCTGGGAGTTGCTGCAGAGGTGTGACAAGCACAGTATCACACTCAACCCAGATAAGTGCGCCTTGGCTAAGTCAGAAGTGAACTTTTGCGGATTACAGATCGGCGCATCCGGCTACAGTGCGGGCAAGCAGAAGCTCCGGGCCATCGCCGAGTTCCCGCAGCCCACAAGTCTTACCGACCTGAGGCCATTCCTCGGTCTCGCCAATCAGCTGGGCGAGTTCTCGTCTAACGTCGCAACTGCTGCAGAGCCGCTCCGACAGCTTCTCCGGCCCAAGAACGCGTGGCTGTGGACGCCGGATCACACCGTAGCCTTCGAAGACGTGAAGAAGGCGTTGGTGTAGACAACCCATTCTGGATTTCTTCGACCCCAGCGTCGGACCGTCCTGGAAACCGACGCTGCGCGTCACCGCGGCCTTGGATTCTGCCTACGACAGCATGATGAGGTCGGACGGTGGCGCCTCATCCAGTGCGGTTCCCGTTCCTGTCTGACGTCGAGACGAGGTACGCGGTCATCGAGATCGAAATGCTAGCCCTAGCTTGGGCATGCAGGAAGTGTTCGCTGTACCTCAGCGGTTTACAACGTTTCGAGGTGGTGACAGACCATCGTCCTCTCGTTCCGATCCTGAACGCGGAGAGCCTGATTGACATCGAGAACCCGCGGCTGCAGCGTCTTCGTGAACAGCTGATGCGGTTCAACTGTTGGCCCATATGGCGGGAGGGCAAGCTACACGCCATCCCAGACGCATTGTCTAGGGCTCCAGTGGAGGGGACGAGGGTCTAGGGGGTAAGATGCTCGTCTCACAATCGAAAGGTTGTGGGTTCGAGTCTCACCTGTCGCGATTCTTCGCCCGCGACCAATCGGCGTGAGAGATGGGCGACGCTACATGACTCAACGGTCGACGTGTCGTAAAAACCAATAACCAACTAGGGCTTCAGTGGACATCCCGTCGGCAGAAGATGAGGAAGCCGAGAAGGATGTGTCCCATCAGATCGCCAGCATGGTCACCCGACTGGTCACCGCTCTGCAGGAAGACTGATCTTGCGTGTCTCCATTCGAAGATTCAACGCTGAGGAAGGTCCAGTCAGCTGCTGACAGCGATCCAGAGTGCATCGCGCTGAAGGAAGTGGTCCTAGCTGGATTTCCAGGAACACAAATCCCAGCTGGACCCTCTGCTATGACCCTATTGGGGTGTACGAGATCGTCTGACGGTGAACGGCGGCCTGATTGTCTGTGGACAACGGCTGGTCGTACCCAGAGGTCTCCGGCAAGAGACACTGCAGAGACTCCCGCCAGTCATCAAGGGGTGGACCGGACGAAGAGGCGCCCTCGACACGTAGTCTACTGGCCGGGAATGGATCAGGACATCGCTAACGTCATCGGTGCCTGCGGTGTGTGTCAGAGGCATCTCCCGAGCCAGCAAAAGGAGCCGCTGATATTTGAGAAAACGCCCACCCGAGTATTCGAGGCGGTATCAGCCGACTCTTTTTCCTGGGCTGGACGTACTTACCTCGTGTACGTCGACAGACTATCTGGCTGGCCGTTCGTGTCCCACGTCACGGGGGAAGCGACCGCCCGAGACCTCGTGTCACAGCTGTGAGGTCTGTTCACCAGCATGGGCGTGCCCTGCGTTCTGCGCACTGACGGTGGTCCTCAGTTCGCAGCTCGGCGCACTCGGGATTTTCTCCAAAGGTGGGGTGTGGAGCATCAGATCTCCACGCCGCACCTTCCCTAGTCCAATCGACACGCGGAAGCCGCGGTTAAGGCGGCGAAGAGGCTCGTCATGAAGACAATGGTGGGCGGCGACCTCAACACAGACGCGTTTGCACACGGTCTGCTCGAGTTGCGCAACACGCCACGAGCGGATGGCCGCTCGCCAGCACAGGTGGTATATGGCCATCCGCTACGGTCAGCGGTGCCGGCACATCACCGTGCATTCGCCAGAGTCTGGCAGAAGGCAGCCAACCTCTGCGACAAGAAGGCCGAGGACATGGGGCGCCACACAGCGGAGCGGTATGACTCCTCGGCGCGCCCGCAGCGTCTTCTGCGTCCGGGCCAGAATGTCCTGCTCCAGGACGTGAGGTCGGATCTGTGGGACCGGTCTGGCACAGTTGTAGCGGTCGGGAGACGGCGCAACTATGTCATCAGTATGCCCAGCGGTCGAACATACTGGCGGAACCGCCGGTACCTCCGACCCTCCGCCCTCTAGTGACCGTCCCGGATCGGGCCGCAGCGTCACGACGGCGGTAGCGGCGGGCAGCAGCTAGCCGAGGCTGTCCAGGTCGGTCTGCAGCAGCACGGCGCTCCTCACGAAGGCCAGCAGAGCGCCCGGCAGGAGTCGCCGACAGATCCTGCCGGCGGGACGAACGGCAGCCAGGACGCCGCCTGTCGACACCAGGCAGCGGATGACGGCTTGGACAAGATCGACGGTGATATGACCAGTGATGACCGAGTGCCGAGACGCGGGACGCGCCGTCCCCGAATGCCGATTCGCATGGTAGTGACCTGGGGCGGGACTACGTACTACAATGTGTATGCCAGTCCTAGTGGTGCCCGTCAGTGTCGGTATCCGTGCTATCGTACCTGTGCTACATTGCGCTTTTGGCGATGTTTGACGACTTGTCAGACGCAGTTTGAGTCCAGTGATTGCGCGTCTTGGGGGAGGTGTTGTGTGGTTATGGAGACTTTCTGACTCGCTGCCATATTCCCGCCAAATATGGCAGCCGAAGATAATGTGGGTTCGGCCGCCCACTAATAAACAGTCTAACCCCGGAAGCCGCAGCGTTTGTACCGTCCCAACCGTCTATGAGTTATAATCATTTTGAGCTCCAACCAATAAAGAGACATAACGCCGCCCTCACTGTTCTTGCTTCGATCCTATTGCATGTTCATGTTCCTATCCACTTCCACTTCCTGCTCCTATCGCTATCCGCGAATCCATCTTTTCGCTGTCCCAGTCCATATCCACTTGATGTAGTTCAGCAAAAAAATAAATAGCACACAGATATCAAGAAATCAAGGCCATTTTACGGTTGGTTCTTGGGTTGATTCTTCCTATGTCAATACCACAGAGATGATGTCAAACCCTCCTGAAATACATGAAGGTCGTGACTCGAAAACATACTCTTAGGCTATATTCACGTCCATATACATTTTTTGAGCATATGTCGCTCGCTGTCCCTACCCCTATTTATGTACCAATACTTCAAGCTGAACAAATGAGACGATGTGGGTACATTTTGGCAGCCGGACAAGTGGGCTTGCACATCACATTTTCAAACGCACTCTGTCTTTACTCTTGCATCTGCCTATCCCTCAGCCTTGGAGCATAGCACGGATTGGATATCCGAACGGATATTCGTTTGGTACGGATATGGATCGATACGGATCTGGACGGATGGATTGGATAAAGTGTGGTATATGCAAATTGATACGGATGGTGCAACTGATTGGCTGTGGAACTTTTTTTGGTGGAAGGAAAATTGAACAAAATAATCATATTTCCTTCTCGTTTCCAACCACAATCATA
This sequence comes from Ashinkailepas kermadecensis, assembly GCA_034440615.1. Lineage (NCBI taxonomy): Eukaryota > Metazoa > Arthropoda > Thecostraca > Neolepadidae > Ashinkailepas > Ashinkailepas kermadecensis. The sequence goes on from JAOTOM010003140.1 coordinate 134,533, forward strand.
CATAACGAAATGTTGGGATTAGCTAATGCTGAGCTTTTTTACCTGCCTGAAAAAATATGATGACACTAATTAGCAACTATACTGTCATAGTTATTTTCACAGGTACCCTCAATGCCCGACATATGCAAAAGTAGTTTGTGCCAGATGCATTCTACTGTTCGATCAATTTCCAGTCATCATCAAACTTGTGTGCACTTCAGATTATTGTATTCACACTGTTAGCTGTTAGCAATGACCTTGTGGATATATTACCCATGCTCACGTTTAGCAACCCATCCATCCACCTGTAACTTCATTCTTACCTAGGTAGACACTTACATGCCCATTATACATGGCCATATATACATGGGTATATATGGCGCAAAATATGGTAAACTTGTCTTAAAGGTGTTTTTTAATTACTGGATTTTTTCCGGGATACGATGTTTATGAACGTGATTCGGAAGGTGCAAGCACACGTTTTCGGCGCTCGTGCTTACTTTTCAATTTGAACGATGACGTCATAGTCACGTCGGTACGGTGCGATGACGTCATAGGTATGGCACGGATGCTTCGATTAGCTAACGCTGCAAGCGGTTCACATTTGGCCTTACCACGTCGCCCTGGAGGGCCTCGAAAATAACGCGCACTGGAGGGGAGGGGGCGGATTCCGACTTCGTAAGATCTCGGCTCTTAGTGAAGCTTTCAGAGGAACGAAATTCGCAGGATGAATGGGTACGGTAGTAAATTCTATTGTGTGCAAATTTCATGACCTTAGGTCAATATCTTCTACGTCAAATAAGGCAAAATGGGCAAAATTGTCTGGTATTGCGTTGCTTGGCTTGTCATCGTTATGGATCGCTGTGATTGTATTTAAATGCTCCAAAATTGGCATCAATGATGCTTTGGACATCATTAATGATGCAATGCAGATGCTGGACCCAACATTTGACCTCAGGTCACCTATATAGCACCACTTTATCAGGTCAGTTACCTGTTCCAGTTACCGAAACCGGGCCGCCCGTCCGACCGCTCCGTCGGGGCAGCTCGGAGCAATCGGCTTCGTGAAGAAAGGAAAGCGAAGTACATGAATAAAGTATGGAAACTCAACGACAAAGAGTACAAATGACAAACAGTAGTGCATTTACGACAACATTCCAGTTGATCAAGTTTGGTTCCAGGGGACGAGTGGTCTAGGGGTAAGATGCCCGTCTCACAATCGAAAGGTTGCCGGGTCCGAGTCTCACCCGTCGCTACTCTTCGCCCGCGACCAATCGGCGTGAGAGATTGGCGACGCCACATGACTCAACGGTCGACGTGGCGTAAACCAAAAACCAACCAAGTTTGGTTCCATTAACCTGTCATGAACTTGACCTGACTTGACCTCGGTGAGCTAACATGATCTTGAAACTATATAGCATACCAAAATACATCAAACAAGTTGGATTGGAATGCGTTGTTACTTGGAATGCCTGATATTTGAAAATTTTAATGTTTAAGTGATTTGTTCAGGTGTAATTTCAGCAGTGTGAGGTGCCTTATCAAGGGATACCAAACGAAAAAACCTTCAAACAGGATGGGGGGAGTTAGGTTGAAATCCGGTGATTCAGAAATCATGGTGGTAGATTCGGCACCCTCCTTACAGGGACAGCTAAGTTGGTCACTAATTATTCTATAACATAACAAAATAAAAAGAACCCCATTTGAAAAAAATAAGGTGGCGGAAATCCGGTGACTTTTTTTAATGGAGGCAAGTGCGTGCCCTTCCAAATCAGTTTGCCCCCTCTCGAAAATCCTAGGTACGCCACTGCCATGGCATGACATAATTTGATCTGTTGATGGCTATGGTCCGCCACAATGGACGGTGTACTCCGCGGCCCCGACCCGCCACAGTAGACGATGTGTCTCCCGGTCCCGATCCGCCACAGTGGACGGTGTGCTCTGCGACCCTGGTCAGCCACGGTGGACAGTCATACTCCACGGACTCAGTGGACGGTGTGCTCCGCGACCCCTCGTCCGCCACAGTGGACGGTGTGCTCCGCGGCCCTGGTCCGCCACAGTGGACGTCGTGGTCGAAAAACGGTCCTTTCCTGGATTTTTGCCATCCATAGCATTATCCTCTTGCTCCACCATGTTGTTTCCTCCATGTGTTTTCAATTTGGACGTCTGATGGTGTTGTTCGACAACGAATTTCCCTATGATAAACTGCTCAAGATTCACCTGGAAATTTCAAAGTGAGATTCTGATGTCAAGGTTTGTAGGAAAATATCCTCTTCCATATTCCATCACTCAGAAATTGTCCTCTTCTCGTCCAGGATTGCAAAGTATAAATCCAACCCTGGTAGACGGTGCGTACTCAAGGCCATGGCCAGGTCACATTGAACGGTGTTGGATTAGTCATGGCTTTGCACCATCTTTCCGAGCAGCTTTGTGCGCATTAGTTGTCACTTTTTCCGTATTCAACCGTTCACCGTTGCTCTCGTTGCACATTTCGATCGGATGCAATTGATGCCATCAGAAAAGCGAATTCTGTCAGCAGCGAGACTGACCTTTACCTCCACTAGGGTAAAATGATTACAGGTACTGACAGCAATGTTCTGCAGGAAACTTTTCCCTTACTGCGATAAGAAGAGATGAAGCGACCAGATCTTCACTTTAGTAACCTTGACCTTGATTCAATTTTTGGGAAAGCAGAGTTATTTGATTT